>OY855904.1:49095260-49362760 GCA_963693305.1 Meandrina meandrites
AAAATTCTAATGTACCAAAAGTCTTTCCCTCAGATTTTCTTCTCTCAGTCAAACTCTGCCATTTTACTTCCGATTTCTCAAACTGCTGATTTCGTGAACTAATTTTTCGTTCCCCTTAGAGTACGAGAGATCAGAATTCCACTGTATCACTTTGAAACTAGTTCTTCGCCCAGAAATAAAGCTTTCCTCTCAAATATGAAACACAAATTATCTCCCCACCCACCCACCCACCCACGCCTCTCACTCCGCACGGTAAATTTTAAAAGATATTTTCAATGTTCATTTGGCGACAGTTTGCATGTTTAGGAGTTTTCGGTATTGTTAAATGTGAGATTCCATTCCATTTCCAGCCATTTTTGAAATGAATAATTTCTATTCCATTACAATCCCTTTCTTCCCCCACGTACCCCCGAAACAAAATCCAAAAGAATTTTTAAGTCTTTGAAAAAAAAAAACAGATCTTACACGGGCTAGAGGTCCTTTTAAGGTTAAAATAAAACTGTTCTCGTAAATACTCGCATATGATTGGCTGACAGCAGAACAGTTTATCCCAAACTGTATCGCTAGCTGAAAATTAAAAATAATTATATTGATCAGAGTTTCGCCCCCCCCCCCCCCCCCCCCCCAAAAAAAAAAAA
Source organism: Meandrina meandrites (assembly GCA_963693305.1). NCBI lineage: Eukaryota > Metazoa > Cnidaria > Anthozoa > Scleractinia > Meandrinidae > Meandrina > Meandrina meandrites. The sequence continues at coordinate 49,095,899 of OY855904.1, forward strand.
AAAAAAGGGGGCTGCGCCATATACTTTTTTCCAGTCTGCTTCTTTCGGCTGCTGACTCACTTTCTTGAAGTCTGTTACAGTTTTGATTAAGAGCATTAATACGTGCATGGAGAAGGTCCCGGGTTCAAATCTTCCTCCCAGCCAGTAGATGGATTTGTGTTTGGTCGGGCCGAATTCAACTACTCCACGCTTTGTAAATAACAAACTTTTCAGCCTCCTTCCAGTTGGGATTTTTAACAAGTTTCTGTTCTATTTACAATATTCGCTTTTTTATTTATAGTGCCCGCAATAAGCACAGCAGTGCTAAAGACATTGACACTTAAATAAAGCGATTTATTTATTTTAACTTTACTATTTATTAAAAAGACCTTCCAACCAATAATTTGTTTAACCACAAGCCTGCAAGACGCCAGAACAAGCTCTTGGAAGCCATTGCTTAGATTAGTCTGCCTCGCGACCCAGGCTAGACCGCGTTGCGATTTGGTAAATCCTCGTTTAATTAATTCATTTTCCGAGTTCAGTGGCTAATAGCCACTTCAAAAAAAAAAAAGCAGTTGTGGTACATAGGGCCTGTAATTATTATTATCACTGTATTTTCAGTCATCATTTGTATTTCGCCGTCATCGGCGACCAATATTTATTCACAAACAAATATGCAGCGAAGTTTTTGACACAGTAGTATTTAAAAAATACTACAGTGTCTTCAAGATATATTTACTTTTTAGTTTCAGCGGAATATTTGGACTTTTATAATTAACGGACGGACCATTAGAAAAGTGAAGGGGGGCGGGGAGGGAGATTTTTAGCTTGCAATAATATTTTGGGGGCCCATTGCCTGTACAAGAATTTTTGTGCTTTAACGTTACTTTCCATTTTAAAGTTTATTTTATGCCATAAAATACCTTCTGCACAATCTTCACTTTAAGAAATTTAATTTACTGTGGGAGATTTCAAAAGTAAATAGCAGTTTATAGTGAAAAATTGTGTAATTAATATACCTGTTTTACCCGAAGGAACGAATTTTCAGGCGAGGGAGCCCAAAAGCTAGCACTGATTGTAATGTATTAAAAGGGCCAGAGCCCAATTCCGTAGGGAAGTCCGGTACATGCTTCTCAGGGAAAATGTTAAAAATCTAAACACGCTCTAATGCCATTTGGTGCATTTTGGAACACTTAACGAGAAGAATTATGATTTTGGTTTAATATCAAAATGCGGCAAATCTTGTGCATGAATTATTTTCTTTGTGTTTTTCCTTGCATGAACTTTTTTTTTTTTTAAAGTTTCAACTGTTTTACTGATAACCTATTTTGTACACACACAAGATGCTAGAACCAAAACCATGGAGCAAAGACAAAGCGCCTGAATAAATCATGTGAATCAGCAACCCGTTAGTCTTTTTTGCGGAGTTTGTCATCATTGATTCCATCGTTAAATGTTTAGTTGGCAAAATCAAATGTCACGTTATCTCCAATCAGCATGAACGGTGCCCACTCGCAAACCTTAGTGAAGCCGTTGCCTCTCATCCACTTCATGGCCTCATGAAGAGATTCGCTAGCACTCTTCCCACGAACTGTGTGCTCGTAGAAACGACCCATCAGTTGCTCTGTTGCACTGTCTCGTATGGGCCACAATGCCACCAGTACTGAACGTGCACCGGATCCTAAGAACGCTCGGGCAATTCCAACCACTCCTTCGGCACGAATCTGTCCACGTCCACTGTGACAGCAACTAAGTACCACCAACTTAGCTCGCAGTCGTACTTTCGAAATGTCTGACATTGTCAATAAGTACTCTTCTTCTTTTGGAATCTTTCTGGTAGGGCGTAGAGGGGAAAGGGCAATCTCTCCTCTTTCAGCATTACCATGTGCAGCAAAATGTATCAGACTAACTGAATGCAACCTTCCAAGTACCGCCTGCTTGGTTGCGCACTGTCCTAACAAGGGCTGTACGCGCAGCAGTTCAGCAATCATTTCTGCTTCCTTTCTTGCACAAGGTAATGGTGAAAAGGTCTTACGACGACATCTCTTATAACGTACCTGGCCAACCTCAGGATCACCCACTATCAGTGCACCAGTCTGACTGTGATAGTCTGCTGGACTGTCCTGAATGAGCTTGAGAGTCGACAATGAAGGAGCGATGCGGATCCTGAAAGCCTCTGATAAAAACTTCCCACATTTATCACTTAACGCTGCAAATGGAACTTTGTTTAACGACCGATCGGGAACAATGATGATTTCGGGTTCCTCGCGTAAGTCAGCCACAGGAGCGATGAGCATTCTGTAACACAAAGAAAGGCTCAATTCCTCATTTTGACTTTCTTTATCGTCATACTTTGCGACTCGCCAAGCTGAGTGGCTCTCTTCCTGGCATGGTTTCAGTTTTGACTCAATGTCATTTAGCGATCGATCTTCGCAATTCTCTTCGGGTAAAGTGCCAAAGCTGCGAAAGCATTTGGTAAAAAAATCATCAAAACTGTCAGTTAATCCGCTGGGTGCAAGGTTTTCGTTTATTCCTAGTGTACGGAAGTAAATGACTCCGCTGGTTTTGATAATCCACAAAAACAAATTTGAACATGATAGGAAATGTACAGGCAAGCACAATTACTTTCTTTTCTCATAATATTTTCAATGCCAATCCACGATTGGGGATTAGCTGAGATTTGTATTTCAACAGAGTACTGAGTCGCCATCAAGTCTGCTAGGGCTCTAGCCCGTGATAGCTCTAAAACATAAAGAGCATTGTTAGGATGTCTAGAAAAACAAAAGAACTTACTTAGAACCTGATAAGGAAAATGGTGAACGTCTAAAAGTGATACTTTAAACCGATCGTTGTCTTCCAATAACCCACGCAAATTTTCGCTTTTCTTAACACACAAATGCAGACAGTCAAACGCTTCCTCCATCTTTTCTTGTAATAACTTTGAAAATGTAAGGTTACAAAGATGTTGAAGCTCCGAGTGAAGGTCTTTAATATCTTTACTAATTGAAATTGCCGTCTCAAAATGACGTTCGGCCATGACGTAGTCACCAAAAGATTGAAACACACTTCCTAAGTTTCCGTAATCTGCTGCTTTTCCCACGTTGTCACCAATTTCAACTCTGATCGCAAGTGCTTCCTCAAAATATTCTCTAGCTTTGTCATACTCACCAAGGGATTTAAACACAGTTCCTAAGTTTCCGTAATCTGTTGCTTCTCCCTTTTTGTCACCAATTTCAATTTTGATCGCAAGTGCTTTCTCAAGATATTCTCTAGCTTTGTCATACTCACCAAGGGATTTAAACACAGTTCCTAAGTTTCCGTAAGATGATGCTTCTCCCTCTTTGTCACCAATTTCAACTCTGATCGCAAGTGCTTTCTCAAAATATTCTCTAGCTCTGTCATAGTCACCGACGGATTGAAACACAGTTCCTAAGTTCCGTAATCTGTTGCTTCGCCCTCTTTGTCACCAATTTCAACTCTGATTGCAAGTGCTTTCTCATGATATTCTCTAGCTTTGTCATAGTCACCAACGGATTTAAACACAGTTCCTAAGTTTCCGTAAGATGTTGCTTCTCCATTTCTGTCACCAATTTCAATTTTGATCGCAAGTGCTTTCTCAAGATGTTTTCTAGCTTTGTCATTGTCACCAACGGATCGAAACACAGTTCCTAAGTTTCCGTAAGATGATGCTTCTCCCCTTTTGTCACCAATTTCAACTCTGATCGCAAGTGCTTTCTCAAGATATTCTCTAGCTTTGTCATAGTCACCAACGGATTTAAACACAGTTCCTAAGTTTCCGTAAGATGTTGCTTCTCCATTTCTGTCACCAACTTTAATTTTGATCGCAAGTGCTTTCTCAAGATATTCTCTAGCTCTGCCATAGTCACCGACGGATTGAAACACAGTTCCTAAGTTTCCGTAATCTGTTGCTTCGCCCTCTTTGTCACCAATTTCAACTCTGATTGCAAGTGCTTTCTCATGATATTCTCTAGCTTTGTCATAGTCACCAACGGATTTAAACACAGTTCCAAAGTTTCCGTAATCTGTTGCTTCGCCCTCTTTGTCACCAATTTCAACTCTGATTGCAAGTGCTTTCTCATGATATTCTCTAGCTTTGTCATAGTCACCAACGGATTGAAACACAGTTCCTAAGTTTCCGTAATCTGCTGCTTCTCCCTGTTTGTCACCAATTTCAATTTTGATCGCAAGTGCTTTCTCAAGATGTTTTCTAGCTTTGTCATAGTCACCAACGGATCGAAACACAGTTCCTAAGTTTCCGTAAGATGATGCTTCTCCCCTTTTTTCACCAATTTCAACTTGGATCGCAAGTGCTTTCTCGAGATATTCTCTTGCTTTGTCATATTCACCAAGGGATTGAAACACAGCTCCTAAGTTTCCGTACGATGATGCTTCTCCATTTCTGTCACTAATTTCAATTTTGATCGCAAGTGCTTTCTCAAGATATTCTCTAGCTTTGTCATACTCACCAAGGGATATAAACACAGTTCCTAAGTTTCCGTAATCTGTTGCTTCCCCCTCTTTGTCACCAATTTCAACACTGATCGCAAGTGCTTTCTCATGATATTCTCTAGCTTTGTCATAGTCACCAATGGATTTAAACACAGTTCCTAAGTTTCCGTAAGATGATGCTTCTCCCCCTTTGTCACCAATTTCAACTCTGATCGCGAGTGCTTTCTCATGATATTCTCTAGCTTTGTTATACTCACCAAGGGATTGAAACACAGTTCCTAAGTTTCCGTAATCTGCTGCTTCTCCCTGTTTGTCACCAATTTCAACTCTGATCGCAAGTGCTTTCTCGAGATATTCTCTTGCTTTGTCATATTCACCAAGGGATTGAAACACAGTTCCTAAGTTTCCGTAAGATGTTGCTTCTCCCTCTTTGTGACCAATTTCAATTTGGATCGCAAGTGCTTTCTCAAGATATTCTCTGGCTTTGTCACATTCGCCAAGATGATAAGACATAATTCCAAACTGTCCATATGCGTATCCTTCTCCTCTTTTATCATCTGTGTCTTTCATGATATTGATGGCTCTATGATAATAGTCTCTTGCCTCTGCATATTTACACTGGCGTTCGTAGATGTTGGCTAGTAAAATTGTTATACTTCCTTCCATATCTAGTTTGCCAAAAAGTTCTATATTTCCTGGTACGTCATTTTTTAGGAAGATCAAACATTCTTTGCATAACTTGATGGCTTTTAAGGCACGACCAGTGTTGGCAAGGAACTTTGCAACAACTAAGCCTACCAAGATTGTTTGTGCGACTTGTACAATGTCATCTATGTTGTTCATAATGACCTATTCTGTAAGGTTGTAAAAAAATATAAATCAATTGTATCCTTACTTTTTTATGCTTTTTTTTATTAAGATAAACTTAGTATTCCAAACTGATCGCTGAATAATAATTCCAATCATAATTTCGATTTCGCTGTTGGGGCAATCTAGCAGAAGATGAGTAAAACACTTAGTGTTGTTAGCAAGAAGGAAGCGAAGGTGACCTTTTAAAAATGCGGAATAAAATTCTTCCCAGTAGTAAATCTTGTTCCCTTTTGATCTTGACTCTCAGTGGTACATACGTAGGGTTAAAAAGGGTATCTAAATAAGACTTAAAGTGCTTATAAAGTAAAAAATAATTACTGCTTATTTTAAAGGCTTTTAAAAATAAAGAAGAACGGCGTTTTTTTATAAATATGTTCTTTCGTTATAGAGATATTTAGGCTTTTGTGTTATGCAAATGAGGAAAGTGATGACGTCATTAATTACTCCACAAAAAGAGAAATCACTGAATCAAGTATATTTCTTGTAGTATTAAAGCGGTGTTCTTAAAACTTGGCACAATAAATGAACATTACAAAGACACAAAATAACATACGTTTTCCATTGCCATGGCTACAGTTTTTGCCGTAATGATTTATTTTTATAAATACTGATATTCCCATTTTATACTTAAGGGGGGTGACTCTTAACTACCAATTTGTTTCTAAGGCAGGTTTCTAATTGCTATATTTTGGAAACAAAACATCATACAGATACGCTTTTTGCACGAGTTTGTTCTATTGAAGATTCCTCCAAGAGTTTCAGGTCACGGTGATATTTAACGTGTCACGTGACCAGAACAGAATAAACCCTAAAACTCAAACGGCGGATAGATTTTAAAGTTAAAATGAGTGTCAATAGATAAAGAACGTCCACATGCATAATGTGACGTATCGTTTTTGTGAAATTCGCATTATTATAAGAGTTATGGCGTAATAAACACTCATATTTACAGACTTTCATCAGTAGCGTTTCCTTTTTTCGTGTAAACGGTAAAAGCATACGTCAGATTATAAAGACGGCCACGTTATCTCTGATTCGTAAGAGAAATCGGAACTTTACCTTGTTTCCGTGGAGTTTTAGGGATTTTAAATTCTAACGAGCGGTTTGGGACTGGCACTAGTTTCGCACGCGCAATGATATATTTTTTAAAGCAGGTGTACAGCCAAATAAAATTCACCATTTAGCGTTACAAAAAGCTTCAAAATCGCTTGCTTCAAAATACAGTCTTCAACAATTCCTTAGCAACTGCTCCAGATCTGTAGTTAAGAGTCTCCCCCCCCCCCCCCCCTTAAACAAAGGTGATACACTCCCAACAAGCTAAAGAGGAGAGTTAAGGTAATATGGGTACCACGTGTGTTCCACTCCAGACCCTGTGTTCCATTTCAAAGAGTTGCAAATGGAGATATGTGGTTTATAACAGAAGAAGACTGGAGCCAAAATTGTTGCCATCATCTTATGCCTTTTATGATGAACATTTATGGTGCCAAGTTTGAAGAACACCACTCTAATATTTTAAGAGATATCCTTGATTTAGTGCTTTATCTTTTCGTCGAACAGTTAATGACGTCATCACTTTCCTCATTTGCATAATACAAAAACATAAATATCTCCAAAACGAAATAAGATATTTCTAAAAAGAAAACGCCATTCTTCCTTATTTTGAAAAGCCTTAAAAATAAGCAGTAATTATTTTTTACTTCATGGGCACTTCAAATAGATTAATAAGAATATGTGTTCCTGGGACCTACTTTAAAAATTGTCACTAGCGCGCCGGCACAAGGAAAAAGATTTGTTAGAAAATATTCGAAGTCAGCTAGATCACCAACTTCAGCGAGAAAACCTATTCCGTTAAAACTCTAAAAGGTATCGTATATAAATAAGTTGAAAAGTAATAATAATAATAATAATAATAATAATAATAATAATAATAATAATAATAATAATAATAATTAACAATTATTCGCCGAAGGTGAAGTGATTATTGTTGAATAATCCCCGAGACGAAGTCGAGGGGATTATTCAACAATAATCACTGAGCCTGAGGCGAATAATTGTTTTAGTATAATTTCCACAGGTGAATATCAAAAACTGAAAAATAATAATAGAAAACACGAAAACAACAAACACAAGTGCTCGCTTGCATACGTGTAAACCAGTTTAATTCTTCGATTGAAATCGTAATTTTCACTCAGGTTTTAGCAATAAAACGGAACAAAACAAACACTACGAAAAAGATAGATACATCTGGTACCTTTGTTTAATCGTTGGTGACTTCTGAACAATTGTGTGAATCCTCTCGAAATTACTAGCTCCAGTGAGAAGAGAACTAAATAATGTTTTGCCAGTCGATCTGACTGAGTACACGGCCGCGTGCAATCTCCAAAACCACCATGTTTACGATCAATTCGAATGCCTTGAAAACCATCTCTTGAAAATATTTCCCGTCCAAAAGCCTTGGTAGTTAATTTGAAAAATCCCAATATTTTAAATATCCAGGACTTGGAGTGATTTCTTTTAAATGAGAGAAATTTTCATTCAGCAAATGCCGCCATGTTCACTGGCCTGGATGGCAAACGTGGCATGGCTTAGTAGCCAAGCCTTGAGATGCTATATTCACCGCCTAGCGCGGTGAATATAGCGTCATAGTGCGAGCTTCTCGACCAATCAGAATTGAATTCACCTGTGGAAATTATACTAATAATAATTATAAAAACAATATATAATTATAATAAAAACCTTCCCAGAATCCTTTGCAGCTGAAAAATCGTCAATGCCAAATAACTTGGTCGGTTTGAAGCCAGCAAGAGTACAACGTCGTGTAGAAATAACTCTTAACAATAACCACTTTTTCTATAAGATATAGGGCGATGACGTCATTAGTCACGTGACATTGCTCTGAAGTTCGTTTTCGCTCACTGTGACGAAGATATTTTGTTACTGAAAAAACAGTCATTGCAGTTTGAAGCACATTGGTGTGAGGCATTTCAGACTGCCCGGTTACCGAACAAAATATAAATATTAAGGGAGCTATGTACGATTTTCAAAAAGTGGGAGTCTGGGTACAAGTGCGTGTCTGGCGTTGCATTAAATGTGAGGAAACAACAAATTACATATTGGTAGATATTTATATGTTAAGTACATTTTTACCACCTTTATTGTTATGACGTCATCGGTCACGTGACCAGAGCGGACCGCATTTTTAAATTCGCTTGAAAACTTTACTAGGATCTCTCTCTTAAGATTTTTTTTAAGCGAAGTTGTAGATTTTTAAACAGTGTTTCAAAAAATGGCGATGATTACTTTTTCCTAAAAATGTACGGCAGTAAAAAATACAATTGAAAAGTTTGTTGGCTTCCTGCTCAGCGACCATTTGCGGTAGAAACAAAAGAAAATTTTGCCAAAGGCAGGAGTGTATGTAGCCTGCGAACGCAGACGTATTTCCGGCTGTCGCTTGTCTCCGCCGAAAACTAACGTCTGCGAACTCGAGCCAGAAAACGATTTCCGTGACGTCAAAATTCTAAGCCAATCACAGTTAGGCTCACAAAATCCTAGAACCGCCACGCGTGTAGCCTGCGAGAGCATCGCACGTTCGCGTGGAAAATAACAATGTGACACTGCGCTGGGGAAAGTTTGTGAAGTGTTTAATTTGAATAGTCAAATCAGGTAAATGCATTAAAGTACATGATTCAAAAGAGAAGAAAGACATATTCGTGAATCTATCGAATGGATTTGGAAAATCAGTTATTTTCCAAGCATTGCCTGAGAGGAAATAGTATTTAGTGTAGCATTGTGATCGATCGTCGTTTCGCCGCTCGTTAGTTAGATGAATGGCCAGGTCAGCCCATTATCGTCGCTTGCGCTGAATAGCGCTGTGATACATTGAAAATAGCGAATATTGAAAACAGCTGCTATTCGTTCGTGTACGGATCACGCACCAGAGGCTTGGAAAGGTGAGATAAAATACAACAACAATTTATTGACTGAGGTATTTCCATAAAAATGCATGGCATTACTTACTTACTTACACTTCACTGTTAAACCTAGAGGAAGATATCAAATGAAAATTATAATACTATTTGTCAGAGTTGTACTTTGGTCTTCCGGAAGAGACAGTTCCTTCGAGCGAGTCTCGTGAGATTCGCCTTTATGCAGCGGTGTAGATGTCAACATAATTTGAGCTATCACTGAAACCTGCGAAGGTTTTCATTCCTTGGACCAAATCTTTGAGTCTTGATGCAGCAAAAAAAGGCACTAGAAACGCTTAAGGGTTTAGAACTCCCCAAAACATCGGACTCAAACAAATTCCAGGGTTTGCAACGACGCTTGTCGCAACTGTATTATGTAATTTCTCGGAAGGTGAAGATCCCGGGTGAAGATGAGACGCATCTGGTCGATTGCCGCCTCCTGCGTGTTGCTAGAATCTTTTTGCCATTCTATTGACGCAAAATCAGACATGATCACCGTCAAAATCCCTTCGGATTTCTTCCCCAATTTCGTCGAAATTTTGAAGGGCGTTCTTTAATCCCCGGGTTTAATCGCACACGTCGACTGCAACACTTCAGTTTGTCAACAGATGGCCAGCTTTTCACAGCCCACGTTGCATGATTTATCAATGAAGGTATGCACTAAAACATTTTAACCGAGTACATTAACCTTCTCCTTTGCAACTGAAAATGTTCTTCTGCAAAGAATCAACTTTCACAGCCGTCAAAAACCTTTCGCGTTTCATTCAACTTCCATAGCAGCTTGCCTGTTTCCGCCGACAGCTATGTCGCGAGGGAGCCGCGTGGTGTTCACTCGTGTCTTATTCTATCGCGTAATCTGATTGGCCAAAGAGAAAACAAAAGATTTTACGTCACGGAAATCGTTTTCTGGCTCGAGTTCGCAGACGTTAGTTTTCGGCGGAGACAAGCGACAGCCGGAAATACGTCTGCGTTCGCAGGCTAGAGTGTATGCTCTTTATGATGGCGTTGTCAGTTTCTTCTCATTTTAATTGGTTTTTGCCAGGATAGATTTTATTTCTTTCAGACGAAAGGAGTGGAGCCTGGGGAGAAGTTTAGCAGCAGCCCCTCCCCCTCTCCGCTGCTAGGGGATTCCCGGTGGTCCGTATTGCGGGCTCACGACAAAATGGCGACGAGTTATATAGTTTGAGTTATATAGGGTAGTTTTGCCGATGTTTTTCCTTCTTGACGCGATCACAACGAGTTTCCAAACACGGGATATTCTTCTTCTATTCGTATTCCCGATAACGAAGAATATGTAATGAGGAGAAACGGCGAGGGAAACGTTTCACAAACATTTCATACAGAAACTTACAGGGACCTGAGGTAAGCGTTTCTCATTATATTGTACAACGATTTTATTTTGAACACTGGTTTAAGCTTATGTATTCGACGTTTATCATGTGTGAGCATATATAAAAGTGCTAACGATAAAATCGTGCAAACTGGAATTAAAGCTGAGCTCGAAGGAAAAAAAAGATTTTGAGTGTCAGTCATTTCGTCATGGCATGTGATTTGTATTTATGCTTGTAATCTGAATTTTAAGCTACTTCAAATTAATAAGAATCGCATCCTTTCATTATTTAGACGTGAGGAAATGTTTGTCAGAATATTGACCGAGTGGATTGTAACAAGTTCTGGTGGTTGTTGATCTCTTAACTGTTATAATGTACTGTTTGGCAACAGGCAAAGTGTTTTCAAGGCTAACTGGAGTGCTATTTAGGCTAACTGGAATGGCTCGCATGTTTCATGACACATAAGTGCCATACAAGCCAGAAATTCCTAACCCAATAAATATATAGCCTAACCTCAAGCCACATAAGCTAACTATACTCAGGCTTACTGGAGTACTGTTTAGGCTAACCAGAGAGCTATTACGGCTAACCAGTGTGCTATTCAGATTAAATGGAATGCCTCTCATGACTTGTTGGCTTGCACTTTGTCAAGACCCAAGTTTTCTTTTTTTTACTTTTGGAAATTAGCCATGTAGTAGCTGTAAATTTGATTTAAATAAACTCCATATTAGTTTTTGTTGACAACTTGCTCTACGAGAAAACCAAACAAAGATTTCTGTAATGTAATGTTTTGAGATGAACAGATTACAAAAATTCAGCTTTAGGGTCCAAAACATTTAATAATCTGACATTTTTCTGCAATGATTATTGAAAGGATGCAAAGAAAATTGATTTCTTCCTTGCCTGACTCAGGTAGACTGGGCAAGGTGAAACCATTATATGCTTATCCAAAGACTGATGTTTCTCCGGAAACAACAACAAAGTAAAAAATCCATAAATATCATTTTTGTATCTAGCAAGTGTAAAAAATTATTGGATCCAATAGCCCAACATGAAAGCAGTCAGTTTTTTCTTTCACACACTAAAATGGCCATTTAATTTTAATATACAGTTTGCATGTTGGAAAGATAGCAATTTCACCAAAATAAATACTTTTGTTTGTTTTGTTTCTATTTAAAAGTGACTTGAAGACTTTGCAATGACATTCCTCTTAAGTCAACTTGAAAATAAACTCAAAAATACACATTTTGTTAATGTAATAAAATTGTCACAAATGATTCCCACATGTTGCCAGTTTAAACCTGAACATACTTTAGTGACCTTCATAGCTATTTATGTAATATGAACCCAGCCTCAAGAGCTCTCATGGGCCCGATGAGGATAAGTAAGTAATTATGTAATATGGGCATCCCAGAACCCAATTAGGCTACATGTGAATACTGGCACTTAATTACATGCAAGTTTTAAAACCATTCTGGGGTTTGTGACAAAAATATTTTGTTCCAATAAAAATAATGAAATTACAGACAATTTACATAATTATTATCACAGACCATAAAGTTTACTCCAGGTTAAGTAAAGACGTCAAGTTTTTTTGCAGCACAGGCTAAAGTGTCTTCAATAGTTTAATGGCAGTCTAATTAAAATGTGTGGTTCCAAATAATATCCATACCTCCCCCAAGAATGGTTCTTTGCTTTGGACCCTCCTACCCCCTGGAATTTCCAGTATAGCTTCATATTTTATTTTAAAAACTTGGGTTATTGAAATCACCCCCTACCCCCCCTCCCCTTTCGGAAATTCCAATGACCATCTCCTTGGTGTGGGTATGGATATTTTCTGGAACTGCACAATGTAGGCATTTGCTTATAAAAGTAAGCTACAGATTGGTTCACCTTAATCTATTTTGTTAAACTTTTCACATTCACCTGTTTTCTGTGGGATATATATACTATATATTGTTTTTACCGGTTTCACTTGTAATAATAATAATAATAATAATAATAATAACAAACAAAAAATGTCATGGAGGGAAAACGAACTTCCTGATCATTAGCAACGTTCACAGTTATCAACTCTTTCTCCCCTTTGACGACGAGCTCCTCAACTACATCTTCATTAACATATGAAGTGGAAGTGCAACTTCCCTCATCCAAGGAACAATTTACAACAATGCTCTTCTTGCCATGCTTCAGGATTGTTGGAACAGTTCACAGTGCCACTTTTTCTGCTTTCTGTATCTCTAGCGAAGTTGAATTAGCGGTAGCATCCCCCTCCGTGCTAGGTCGGACGCTTTGTTCCTAAGTTCCTTGTGACAGAGTGTTGTCATTTCTGTTTGACTGGATTTCCCTTCCTCCTTGAGTAAGTCTTGTCAACTGAAGCTGGGTTGACTGATGCTGGGCTCCCTGAGGCTGAGTTCCATGTGGCTTGGTTCCCTGAGGCTGGGTTTCCTGAGACTGGCTTCCTTGAGACTGGCTTCCCAGGGTTCGAGACTAACAGTTGTTTCTATTTCGATTACCATGTAACAGCCAGTTGTGTCTGTCCCTGCAACCATCAGTATTAAACACTCTACTTCTGAGGCACTCTCCGCCTAGATCATCATCACCCAAACACCTGTAACAGAGTCCTAACTTTTTCGCAGTAGCCCATTTTTCCTGAATATTCCTACTCCTAAAAACATCGCAATTCCAGACAGCATGGCTTGCACCACAAACCTTGTATGTCCCCTTCTTTTTGTCGTCACCTTGGTTAATTCAAAAGGACTTACTTCGTCTGTCCTAAAATTTTCCGCTTGAATTTCCTGACTTTAAACCATGTTTAATTTCAGTGGCATGAACCTGGTATTCAGCCTCTTCTGCAGTCCAATTCTTGAGCGTAATTAGAGACTACACGCTTCTGTTTTCTTTTACCAAGCGAACGTATTGGGACAATAATTTCAGCGGCAGTTTTCCAAGGATAAAAGTGTACATACAAAGTTCCTGATTCTAAATCCGCAGTTCGATTGTTTTCCTGTAGATTAATCACTGCCCGCTCTAGCATGTCCGAAAGCTTCTCCAAATCTTTGGCATAATTTTCTTCTCTGATTGGTTTCATTTTGATTAACTCATCTACATGACACTGAATTTCCTGACGATTTCCACCGTATTTTCTCAACAACATCGATTTAGGAGCCTCGAAAGCAACCTCAGAATATCCTAAACCTTTAATCGTTTGTAAAGCTTCGCCCGATAAACATGCCTGCAATTTCAACATTTTAAACTGAGCAGACATTGCAGTTGCATACACACAACTCGTAAATGTTGCGTTCCAGTGCTGAAATAGTTTTGTTCCCGCTAAATGTTGGAATACGAATTCTTTCTAGATAAGTCCCCCACTATCACCATTTCGATGCGGTAAACTGGTGTAAGAGTATTCGAGTAAGATGGTGAACTTACCGGCCGAGTGTTCCGTGATACTGAAGTCAAGACACGACAAGTGGCGCGAGCTTCACCTTCAATTCTTTCGATTAATTCATCCGGTTCACCCCCGACTTTAACTTGTATTTCAGTGTTCTTAAGTTCCTGATAAAAATGTCCCTAATTCTTCTAATAAATCGAAAGGCTTTTCCTTAATGGTTTCCAAACGCTCCAAAGTAGCTTTAATTTCTTCAAAACTTCTTGGCTCAACGCCGCCGCTGACGCCAGCAACCCGACCCGCTAACTCGTTTAGCTATCTTGTTATCGCCCCTTTTAATTTTCATCATACGGTCTTGGGCTGAATCCTCTTCGTTGTTCGACATGTTTCCACTAATTTCCTTAGTAGAGTCCACAAATTTTCCTCACCTTTGACGAAAACCACACTACTGTCAATGCGCACCACAGAAGTCCGCCAGGTCCAAGACCGTTTTCTTTTGAAAATTCCAACTTTTAACCCACTTAATCCGGCTAGAAGGACGAGAAAATGTTTCTCCTTTGATTCCTAAATTTTAACAGTACAAATTCAAAAAAACAAGTCCAGAGTTCCTATAGACAAAAGTCCCGTAAAAACGACAAAAGCGCTACTCCCACAAATAAGCTGACTTTTATTTTGAAACTGTCAATCAATCCTCGCTCAGGTAACATAACTTCCGGTTCGCTCTTACAAAAAAAAATTCTTTTAGAAAAAAAAAGGAATAGCAAATAATTCTTAACACTGGTTTTCATTCAAGTCCTCTCTCCAGATCAAATTGGAATTTGGAATGTTGTTTTTCAGGAGTGAGAAAAACCGGAGACCCGGAGAAAAACCCTCGGAGAAAGGACGAGAACCAACAACAAACTCAACCTACTTAACAAATGATCAGACTTACTTCATTTAAAATAGGTTTTTACTCATCCAAAGAGGAGTCAGCATTGAACTGTTAATGCCTAAACTAAATTACAGTTAAAACGATGTTGCTGCTTCACTGTTTGCGTCAAATGGATGGATAATAGCAGGCGCATCTTTGTCTATGGTTTTGCAGTTTATCGTTTCCTTTAAGTCCGGTTTGATTTGATGGCAATTTGACTATTGCAAATAGATGATGATGCCGTAATTAAGTTTCCACGCTGTGTAGAAACTGTCACTTAAAATTTTCAATTACAATGTACATAGCTAGTCTTTCAAAAGCAAGAAAACTGCCTGAATGTGCCTTTAACTGCTTGTTTCACTTCTCTGATTTTCCAACAGTACAGTATTGGGTTTAGAGATGAGTTTAAGTAGACTAGAGTTATTACAGCAAACGAAACCACGCCGTGTTGTATTCCATCCGAATCTAGCAAAGCCACATTGACCGCCGGAAGATAGCACAAAACTAATGCCAACTGCACCCACCTAATGCTCGAAACTGTTTTTTTGTATCTTGCTATGTTTAGTGGAATCCCTTCTCCGATCTGTTGTCCGTGGGGGACATTGTTTTGTACTTGGGCTTGTTGATGTCGTAGTTTAAGATGAATCCTCGCGTAACAGAAAATCGAAGTTACCATACAAAGTACTGCGCCAACAGAGGATGCCTTAAAGGCGATATCAATTTTCCACACCCAAAGCCCTCCACATGAAGAAGCAATTAACCAAAAACAAGTTATGACAACACGAACTCCCCTTAATGTTACTACATGTCTGTATCTCAGTCCCAGCAACAGGGCGAGAAGTCTGTCCACACTAATTGCGGTCGAGGTCAACCCAGATACTCCACACAACATTACACCAAAAACTCCCCAAATATTGGAAACGTAGTACACTACATTCACGTTCATCGTTATTATACGAGACATAATATAGGTAGCAAAGAGTGGCTGTACAACAAGACCAACGCAAAGATCAGTGGCCGCCAGACATCGAAAGAAGAGCTTTGTTGGAGAATGAATAGAAGAGACATTCTTTAGAGCAATTAGGATCAGCGAATTGCCCACAGCAGCGGTGATGGAAAGAAAAATGTTCAGAGACGAAAAAAATTCAGTTATGCCTGGAGGTGCTCTGAGTGCTTCGTTCAGTGTGCTTATGTAGTTTCCTTCTCAAGCAAAGTTCGCCATTGTTCCTGGGCGGTCTCAAAATTAAGCTTGCTTTGAGGCTGAGGAGATAACGGAGCTTTGAGAAAACAGCTTCAGCTTTGCTGCTTTGTTAGTGAAATGATGAGTTTAATTGCGCTAGTAAGACGTCCGCTTGTGCTTTGTAAGTGTTAATACAGGACTTCCTATTTATCATTTATAAATAAAATGCCCGGTGTTAATGGCAGTTTGTGTTTGACCGTTTTCTTGAATACGTGGGTTGAAAGTGATAGATCTGTCAGTTGGTTGTATTTGGTTTCATACAATAAAGACAGCAAGAATAGTATCGGTCACAGATCTTTTTAACAAAAGGGTTTCAATGGAAAGAATGGTAGTATTTCATATTCTGCTGTTACTTTGGTGTAGAGTATTTTCGAGTCTATAAATTCTGTAAGACCCATTACAACAGCTGTAAACAGGTTATCCTCTAGAAATTAAAAGAAGATCGTGCTTGATTATTAAAATCCTTCAAAATTGTCATCAACTTGTCAAAGGTAGTGCACCACACATATAAAAGTACTCCTGAATACAATACGCACAAAAAAAAATTGTGAATATTAAAATGTTCGCAAGATGCTTAGCTATACAGACACAGTTTTAAAGCTGGACAAAATTGTTCCCTAATTAGTTTTAACATCTGAAAATTAGCTTGCTAAACTATCTCCGCTTTGTGTTGTAAACAGAGGTAAAGAGAAGCGTACTTACTTGTAAGATAAGAAGTAAACATTTATTTCCACCTCTGCATCGATCGATTCCGAAAGGACAACTGCAAGACGAGGTCACGCTTCACCTTGACGAAGAACGTTTTACCGAAACACGGACAACGCAACAAAAAGCAACACTCGACAATAATCGAACTAGCGTATCTTAATCGAATTTTTCCAAGTGAGTATTCCTGTTTATCGAAATCAAACAACTCCAAACAGACTCGAAACAGACTCCAAACCGGTTTTTACTTCACAGTTCGCATTCGAGACACGTGACGAAAAATACGTCACCGTTACTAGGAAACGATCCTCATACATATGCACGAACCCCACTCAAGTGGGGTTCGCGCATATTTAATGAATTACACACTTTGTCCGTGCTGAAGTCGTCATAGATTTAAACTCCGAGCGGTGGTCCGTTAACATGGTTCGAACGAAACGACAGATAATGTTTTGCACCTTGGTGATCCACTCTGAACTAGCGATGGATAAAATTATATTCTGCAGCAAAAGTGTGTTTTAACTTTTACAGGACAAAACCTTTTTTAGGTAAGACATTTTTAAAGTATTATCAGGTCACCTGCATCTTATAAGCGGATATCTTTGAGCGAAACTAAATATTTGACTAGCCGACGCTGTCTGACTGTGGCGCCAAATATTTATTTATTTTGCTGGGAGCAATTAATTTTACGTTTACTTTGAGAAGTGCGCAAAATTCGGGACGGTGACTGAGACACACAAACAAGACAAAATATTTTCAAAAGACAAAATAATTATCAATGTTTTTTAGCAGAATACTGTGGCAAAAATGCCTCTCCTTTGCAGAAAATTCCCCCAAAAACCATGAAAAAGAAAATTATACTTTTCCAAAGCCTTTCGCTTCGAGTTCAGAGGGACCGCTCTCTAATGCTTCGCGCTGCCTGAACTCGACTTGTAAAAAGTCGAATTTAAAAATCGAAATTTGAGTTTCTCGTTAACATGACGGGCTTTAAAAATGCCTTGAAATTTACAAAACATATATCTTAGGCCTCACCAGCCTAAAGTTCATCATTTCAAATGGAGAAACTTGAAGTGGAAATGAAGTGTTGAAGTGTGGGTATGGATATTTTCTGGAACTGCACAATGTAGGCATTTGCTTATAAAAGTAAGCTACAGATTGGTTCACCTTAATCTATTTTGTTAAACTTTTCACATTCACCTGTTTTCTGTGGGATATATATATTATATATTGTTTTTACCGGTTTCACTTGTAATAATAATAATAATAATAATAATAACAAACAAAAAATGTCATGGAGGGAAAACGAACTTCCTGATCATTAGCAACGTTCACAGTTATCAACTCTTTCTCCCCTTTGACGACGAGCTCCTCAACTACATCTTCATTAACATATGAAGTGGAAGTGCAACTTCCCTCATCCAAGGAACAATTTACAACAATGCTCTTCTTGCCATGCTTCACCGTTACGTTACGTCACCGTTACTAGGAAACGATCCTCATACATATGCACGAACCCCACTCAAGTGGGGTTCGCGCATATTTAATGAATTACACACTTTGTCCGTGCTGAAGTCGTCATAGATTTAAACTCCGAGCGGTGGTCCGTTAACATGGTTCGAACGAAACGACAGATAATGTTTTGCACCTTGGTGATCCACTCTGAACTAGCGATGGATAAAATTATATTCTGCAGCAAAAGTGTGTTTTAACTTTTACAGGACAAAACCTTTTTTAGGTAAGACATTTTTAAAGTATTATCAGGTCACCTGCATCTTATAAGCGGATATCTTTGAGCGAAACTAAATATTTGACTAGCCGACGCTGTCTGACTGTGGCGCCAAATATTTATTTATTTTGCTGGGAGCAATTAATTTTACGTTTACTTTGAGAAGTGCGCAAAATTCGGGACGGTGACTGAGACACACAAACAAGACAAAATATTTTCAAAAGACAAAATAATTATCAATGTTTTTTAGCAGAATACTGTGGCAAAAATGCCTCTCCTTTGCAGAAAATTCCCCCAAAAACCATGAAAAAGAAAATTATACTTTTCCAAAGCCTTTCGCTTCGAGTTCAGAGGGACCGCTCTCTAATGCTTCGCGCTGCCTGAACTCGACTTGTAAAAAGTCGAATTTAAAAATCGAAATTTGAGTTTCTCGTTAACATGACGGGCTTTAAAAATGCCTTGAAATTTACAAAACATATATCTAAGGCCTCACCAGCCTAAAGTTCATCATTTCAAATGGAGAAACTTGAAGTGGAAATAAAAAGCGAGTAAAATAGAAGTTATTTTGTCAATTAATTTCCTAACAGTGCTCCCGCTAGATTATGAAACGCATTTTTTATTTCTACACTTTCAACTACAAACATTTTTTTTTTATTTAATTATTACGGAATAGAACCTTAGTCACTATGGTTGACCTATGGTTACATGAGGCTGTTAATAGTGTTAACCGTTAGCTGTAAAACCGGTCAAAAACTTAGCCGTTAGGCGTGAAAGTTGGAAAATTTTAAATGTTAGCGATAAAAATTGTTAACCGTAAAAAATGTCTGGCCTCGAAATGCTACGAAAGTGAAAGTCTTAAGATCTCATGTGAAGATTTTTGTCCTACCTTTTGTGTATCTTGGTACCAAGAAAGGCCGATAATGTTTAGGGGTGAAGGGGGACTTTTTAACTACGCGTTTGTTGCTAAGGTTTCTGAAACCAAACAAGCCTTTTTACACAACTTTGCTCTGTTAAGAGTCTTTAAGAATTTCAAATCACGGCCATATTTGGCAAGCCACGTGTCAGGAATAAGAAAAAACCTAAAACAGCATATAGATCTGAAAATTACAATATGTGTCAACAGATAAAGAACGTCCACATGCTTGATGCTTCGTATGTTTTTTTTTTATGAAATTCGAATATAATTTTAAATTATATATCACAAATTAAAGTAATGGTGTAGTAAACACCCGTATTTTTAGACCTCCTTCAGTAGCGTTCCATTTTATTCACGTAAATTATAAAGAAGGCTATGTTATCTCCAGTTCTTTCCAAAAATAGGAACTCTTCCTTTTCTTCTCCATGCTAATTTTAGGGATTTTAGATTCTAATTCGCGACTGGCATTAGTTACGCGCGCGC
This sequence comes from Meandrina meandrites, assembly GCA_963693305.1. Lineage (NCBI taxonomy): Eukaryota > Metazoa > Cnidaria > Anthozoa > Scleractinia > Meandrinidae > Meandrina > Meandrina meandrites. The sequence goes on from OY855904.1 coordinate 49,115,885, forward strand.
AATGTCATCTTTTAAACGCGTGTTCTCCCCCCTCCCTCTCCCACCAAAACAAAAATAAATTCACCATTCACCATTACCAAAGGCTCCAAAATGGCTTGCCACCATAAACCACCTTTGACAATCCCTTAGCAACTGCTCTAGATCTTTAATTGAGAAGGACCCTCTTAATTCGGTAAACGGAAACTGTCGGAAGCGTCTGACTATTTTCAGGCCTTTTTCAATTTAATTTATGAATTGACTTAGTTTCGATGGTTATGTTAAAGGATATAATAAGTATATACGGTATACGCTATAACACATATAAGTAAGAACACGTATGACATGAGTTACACGTGTACTTGTATAAAATGGCTGCTCCTTGCTTTCACAGTAATTTAAAATTCTGTTATTTTGTAGATTTTTTCTACAGCAGCATTGGAATGGAAGATGTAGTTTATTAAAGCAGTTTACTATATCTACAATAATTATGAAATCCACTTTTTTATCCCAGAATGGTCGTAAGACCTTGAATATGTTTACAACGATAAAAAATAATTTTTAACTTTTTAAAACAATGGAAATTAATTTTTTAACACTTCGTTAGCCGTAACGGAAAAAAACCGTTAGCCGTAAAAATGCCAAAAATATTAGCCGTTAACCAGTCCAGGATCATGTCCACTTTTAGAAACGGTTAGATCCGCTGGTCAAAACAAGCAATTATCCAATCACTGCGCGAATTTGGAGTCACATGGTGCGAGGTCTGCTGTCATGGAATTCTCTAGTTTCTCGATCTGCTCCAAAATTGCTACTAGCTAGCGTCGCAGGCTAGTAGCAATTTTAAATCGTAATTTATTTTTGTTTATTTTATTAACACACAATGTAAAGTAAAATCTGGCCATTATTTCTGAATTTTGTTGTTGGTAATTCTTCAGCTGCAGTCGTCACCGTCCTTCTTTACTTTTGGTTTATCATGACGTATTTATTGTTTTTCTACCTTATAGAAAGCTATACTATTATTTTTAGGCTTCCTTAAATTTTGTATATCAGAAAAAGTGACATATACGTAGTAGCCACGTTAATTAGAAACTGACTAAGAAAAACTCGGAAACACATAAATAGCCAATTCTCAAGAATAAATATTTAGCAAGTGGATAAATTAGTTGACTGCTTGTAAATGAGTATCAGTCACGTAAGCACAAACCTTCCTTGGCGGAAATATTAGCCATGAGTAGGTAACTCTACAACATTTAGACGGAATTCTCCAACATTTCGCTGATGCCCTTTTATAACGCTGGGCAGAGTTAAAACAAGAGTCCTTCTTGCCTATAACACAGCACAGCGCAACAAAACAAAAAGACATCTGCGGCACTCGAAACAACTACAAAGTAGAGTAGACCAGCTCACATCCACAATATATGCAACCAGAGTGACTAAGGTTCTATTCCGTAATTAGTAAAAAAAAAAAAGAAAATGATTGCAGTCAAAAGAGAAGAAATAAAAAATGCATGCGTTTCATAATCCAGTGGAAGCACTGTTGTGAAATTAACTGACAAAATGACTTTTGCAAGGTATCTATTTCCAGTGCGAGTTTGTCTATCTGAAATGATAAACTTTAGGCTGGTATTTTGTAAATTTCAAAGCATTTTTAAAGGACTTAATGTTTTTGAGAAACTCAAATTTCGATTTCAGATCACTTGCACTTGCAAGGGTAAGTGTTTAGAGAAAATAGTTTCTCTATTTATAGTGATGAAGTCATATCAGCTCTTGCTAGTTTTTTATGCAGGTCCCTTGGAACGTGAGTTTTTCATGATCAGGAGGGATGAAAACCGGAGGACCTGGAGGAAAAACCCTCGGAGCAAGGACGAGAAACACCAGCAAACTCAGCTATGAGGATAAGCGCATTGCCCACAGTAGCGGTGATCATGGGAAAGCAAAATGTTCAAAGCTGAGAAAAATTCAGCTATCCCTGCTGGTGGTGCTCCGAGTGCTGGGTTCAGTTTGCTTGTGTAGTTTCCTTGTCCAGTAATGTGCGCCATTGGGTGGTCTGAAAATAGGATTGTCTTGAACTCGACGAGGTTGTGGAGCTTTGAGCTTTGAGAAAAAAATCTTCAGCTTGCAGCTTTGTTAGGGAAATGATGAATTTATAAGTCGCTTATAAGACGTCCGCTTCCGCTTTGTTAGTGTTTATACAGGACACCCTAGTAATCCTTAAAAGCCTAGTGTTTATTACAATTTGTGTTTGACCGTTTTCTTCCGTGAATTTTTTTGATGTCATTAGCACTTTAACAATTATTCCAAGAGCACGTATTGGATATGAGATGGTAGATAGTCAACGAGACGCGTTAAGCGCCACGTTGGCTATAACTAACTCATATCCAACAAGCGCGAGTGGAATAATTGTTTTATTAAAAGCATATACCATAGCCTGTAAACCAATCAAAACTCAGGAATTGCAATATATCATGGCGAGTTTTTAATAACAATTAATGATAACAGCTGTAAAGAGGATATACTCTAGTAATTGAAACAAGACCGTACTTGTTTATTAAAACTCCTTCATAATTGAGATCAATTTGTCAAAGGTATTGCACCATATATACTTGTATTGAGCTCGAGCAAACGAAACTGAAAATATAAAAAAAAAATCTTCAGCTTGCAGCTTTGTTAGGGAAACGATGAATTTATATGTCGCTTATTAGACGTCGCCTTACGCTTTGTTAGTAGGGAGTTTAAGAAAACCACAACGGCAACGGCAACGGGAACGTCGCTAAACAAAAGGTTTAATGAGCAGAACAATGACTGTGCATGTGCGTTTTAATACTTGGTACATTTCTTTGCCGTCCTCTGCAAAGTTACAACGTGAAATGACCAAATTCTGCGTTGCCTGGAGAACGTGAACCACGACAGCTAACTTTTTCAATTTCTATTTCGAACTTATCGCTGTGTTCCAGATTCAGCTTTGAGATAGTTTTGACAGTGCGAAACAAACGAAATGACTTAAGAGTATCGCGAGATTTGTAGGTAAAATATAAATCCAGTTTTTAATCAACGTTGTCCTCGGCGTCACCGTCGTGGTTTCTTAAACTCCCTAGTGTTAATACAGGACACCTTAGTAATCCTTAAAAGCCTGGTGTTTATTACATTTTTTGTTTGACCGTTTTCTTGAATAAGTGGGTTGAAAGTAATAGATCTGTCAGTTGGTTGTATTTGCTTTCATACAATAAAGACAGCAAGAACAGTATCGTTCACAGAATTTTTTAAAGGACAAGTTCACTCCAGAATGGCTATTTATTTTTTTACGCTAATAAAAAGTTTGCACAAAGATATGTTGTTCACCAAAATTTTAGCTTTTAACGAGCGCTTAAACCCTACGAAATCCTTTCCTGAAGTAACCCAAAACTCAGCAACTGAACGCTGCCATCTTGGAGCTGGTAATGTATGCGTGACATCAAAGAGCTCAGCCTGAAGTTAAGGTGGCCCGCGGCTATTTTCTGGGAACGGAGGTGCTCTTTTCTAAATCGAGTTTTGGGCATGTAAACCTCAACCGATTTTTCTGATTTTTGGCAGTCGAAATAACAAATGTTCCAATTTTACAAAGCTTTAAATTATAGGGCAAACAAGGCAAACGATCACGAGATATTAGCGCTTTTGAAAAAATATATTTATGAAAAAAACGCGAATATTTTCCAAACACGACGATAGATTTTTTTTCTAATTAATTTCAACAAGTTCAAATTATCCAAGTTTTAATGTGAGCAAGTTTCAACGAAATCGGCTGGGTAGAAATTGCTGCACAGTTGACTGTTGAATTTTTGCTTCAAAATATTATGCTTGTGTATAATTGGGAGCTGTTACAACAACGTTTAAGTAATGCTCAGAACCAATGGATTTTTTGAAAGCTTAATGCCAGCTAAAACGTTGCTGAAAAGTATGGAAAGATCGGAAACTCCTAGAAAAAGTTGTAAACGAATGAAGAGGAAGAGGTTTACGATGCGTAAATTGTGAATTTTAAAATATTCATTTTTTTTCGAATTAAAAAAAATCTACGGATTTTTTTTCTTTTATTTTTAAGTATGAGAAAATACAGCATATATGCAAACGGCTTTATCTAGTTTCGTGTGTCTAATCTCGATGAAACGCGTCGAATTTTGTTCGCCAAGATGGCTAGTTCGCGTCTTCCATTTTGAAGCGCTTTGGAAACCCTCGCGTAACAGTAAATTATTCAAACTTGCGGCATTCTCAAGATTATTTAGCACCTGGAATTGAACATACCACGCCACATGCCCCATTCATTGCTAAATAAAATGCATGGATACAAAGCTCAACCGCAATTTTATCCGTGGCATGTTTATTTCCAGGTGCTAAATAATCTTGAGAATGCGGCAAGTTTGAATAATTTACTGTAACAAGAGCGTTTTCAAAGCGCTCCAAAATGAAAGACCAGAAGTAGCTATCTTGGAGAGCCACATTCGACGCGTTTCATCGAGACAAGACACACGGAACTAGATAAAGCCGTTTGCACATATGCTCTATTTTCACATACTTGAAAATAAAAGAAAAAAAATCTACTAAAAAAATGAATATTTTGAAATTCACAATTTACGCACTGTAAACCTCTTCTGCTTCATTTGTCTGCAACTTTTGCTGGGAGTTTCCGATCTTTCCATACTTTTCGAATTCAGCAACGTTATAGCTGGCATTAAGCTTTCAAATAATCCATGGGATCTTAGCATTACTTAAGCGTTGTTGTAACAGCTCCCAATTATACACAAGCATAATATTTTGAAGCAAAAATTCAACGGTCAACTGTGCAGCAATTTCTACCCAGCCGATTTCGTTGAAACTTGTTCACATTAAAACTTGGATAATTTGAACTTGTTGACATTAATTAGAAAAAAATCTATCGTCGCGTTTGGAAAATATTCGCGTTTTTTTCATAAATAGATTTTTTTAAAAACGCTAATATCTCATGTTCGTTTATTTTGTTCGCCCTAAAGTTCAAAGCTTTATAAAATTGGAACATTTGTTATTTCGATTGCCAAAAATCAGAGAAATCGGTTAACGTTTACATGCCCAAAACTCGATTTAGAAAAGAGCACCTCCGTTCCCAGAAATAGCCGCGGGCCACCTTAAGGGGGAACATTTACAGTCAAAATACTCAGCGCATGCCGCTTAGAATGTCAAAAATAATCATTTCTGACGGGCTCACGTGTTCACGTGTTCACGGTTGGATGATCTACAACATTCAAATTAAATTTAGCGCACGTTGGAAGCTGAAATTTTGGTGAATAACATATTTTTGTATAAACTTTTTATTGGCGTAAAGAAAATAAATGGCCATTCTGGAGTGAACTTCTCCTTTAACAAAAGTTTTTCAATGGAAAGAATCGTAATGCCACTCCTCAGTGTAAAATATTCCCCCAAAAGCCGTCAAACCTAGGCTTTCTCAAAGCCGTTCGCTTCTAGTTCAGAAGTTCCGCTCTCTCGTGCTCAGCGCTGCCTGAACTCGGCTTGTACAAAGTCTAATAAATTATATAATTAAAAGGTAAATGTTTTGCTCTTGACAAAATAAACATTTGTCGTTGCGAAGTCTAGTAGCGTGGGCTTGTCAAGAATAAATTGTCTCCAAACATTTCCCGTTGCTAGTGAAGGTGATCTGAAATCGAAATTTGAGTTTCTCATAAACATGACGTCCTTTAAAAATGTCTTGAAATTTACAAAAAAAATATGCAAGACTTCACCTACCTAAAGTTCATCAATAAAAACTGTGTGAAATAAAAGTCATTTGTCATTAAATTTCACAACAGTTCTTCCACTGGATTATGAAACGCATTTTTTATTCCTACACTTTTGACTACGATCATTTTTTTTACTAATTACGGCCTCTCTTGTTACGGAATAGAGCCTTAGTCACTATAATTGGATATGTTATGGATGTGAGCTGGCCTACTCTAGCTTGTAGATCTTTCGAGTGCAGCAGCTGACCTTGTAATTTGTTGGGTTGCGCTGTTTTGTGTTATAGGCAAGAAGGACTCTTGCTTTTAATTCTGCCCAGCTTTGGACTCATCCGAAGAGAAATCATCATAAACTGTTCTGATGTCTAGTATGCAACCTTTTCCCAGCTAGATTAAAATTAAAGCGATATTTGGGTCAAATGTAAGGCTAGTAGAATGCGCATCTTAATTTGTCTACGGTTGTGTAGCTTATCTTTCGTTATGTCCCCTGGTAGCGCTGTCTCTATCTATTCCAGTTCGATTTGAAGGCAAATTTGATCATTACAAGTATTAATGTGTTTGATACCGTTCTATTTTGGCGCTATTTGGAAACCGTCAATTGAACTTTTTTCATCTTTATGTCGATCCACACAGCCAGTCTGTTAAAAACAGCAAAACTGCCGACAAGTGTACGAAACATTCATGACCGAATAAAATAATTATTCTAAAATATGGCGCGTGATTTGAAGTGTTCACGTGTGCCACGGATCCTGTGAGCAAAATGTTTACTCAAACGTAACATATAATAAATTGGCTCTGAAAATCGATATCCTTGTTTCAATGATTTAAACATCAAAGATTAAAAGGAAAACATTAAAGAAAACGCATTGTTCTTTTCTGACATAAAGCGTGGAATGCAATTATCATAATTACCTCCCTGGGCAAGCGTGTTTAATCGGAACACCTTCGGAAATCTTAAAGTTTGGTCTTTTCCGACAATTTTGTGTCCATGAGCTAGCATTGCAGAGAGGTATACCAGGGATACTATAGTGTGTCATGACAGAAGCGGAATTCTAAAATAGCGCTTTTAAAATAGATAGAATCCGTTAAATTCAAAGTTGCACATTTAAACGACGCTTACTCGCTGGCGAAGTTTAAATTAAAAAATCCGCCTCTGTGATGACACACTAGAGGTCTTGACTCATCTGTGTTTGATAAAATCGCAGAGTGCTGTCTTCTAGTTGATCTGCAAACTTGATCGCAATTTCGTGCTAACGGCGCTCTAGCGTCGACGTAAAGCGCAAACTTTCAAATCAAAAACAACATTCGTAAAATTCCATCATTCTTTTATTTCTCTGGAGAATGTCAGCTCAATCGTATCCAAAGCGGCCGAGATATAAGCGTTTAAAAAGATGTAGGAAAAGCAGAATTTTGGTAATGAATTTATTCATGGCCATGTGCAAGTCAAGAATTAAAACACTTCCCGTTGCAAGTAGAGGTGATCTGAAATCGAAATTTGAGTTTCTAGTAAACATAACGTCCTTTAAAAATGCCTTGAAATTTACAAAATAAATATGCAAAACTTCACAAGCCTAAAGTTCGTCATTTCAGGAGAAAATGGCAGTGGAAATTAAAACCTTGTCAATTGCCATTATGAAAGTAACTGTGGTCGTGAGATCGATACGATCAAAAAAATGCATTACTGTCGGAATGGTTCGATAATCGGGAATCCGTTTCTATTCTGCCTCTAGGGTCATCTGCTAGACGTTCGCGTTGTAGTTTTAAAAGTCGTTTCTACTCTCCTTTCTTCTGTTACTATCTACCAGCTGGTTTCTTTTTCTCTGTTTCTGCATGTTCTTTGTGCGACCCGCTTTAAGCTGAAGAGCGTTCGAAACCATTTCGGGTCAGCGGTGTGTATGTACAGCATCGAAATTTCCGAAAACACAGTTTTTGACAGCGCGCTTCATCTGATCGCAACCTAACGAGATGATTCGGTCGGCATTGATGAGGGCCTGTTAGGGTGGGTATAAATGAGTCGAGTCTGAATTTTAAACCTTGTCATGACGCAATGTGGAATGGTCCCGCATATCGCTTTCGTATATATTTTTTGTTGACGAAAAGGCGGACGTGAGTAACATTGTCAAAATGCAGAGCAGGAATTTCTCAGGTCTGGGTCAGGCGACAATAACTGAATGCCACCAAAATTCCATTTTCGGAGTTCAAAGATTCAAGTACGGCCGAGTTCCTTCGCTTCTCGTGAGGACAATAATTGTCAAATGTCGGAGAATGACATCAAGAAGGTACGTGGAAAGCGAGTTTAGCTCTTCGTGTCCTTTTATTTGCGAAACATATGCAATTATTGGACGAGGTTGAGCAAAATATCGTGAAGGCTGAGGTAAATAATTGATCTGCGAGGCAGATATTCTCTAATTCTTCCTATGGTTCTAATACCTAAACGGTCGCTTTCTTGCAGATTTCAAGAGACGTGAGGGTCAGATTTTTGTCTTATGTAAAATGTAAGGAAACCTCGAAAATAATTAGTTTTCTGAGGTAAGGAAATGTCAAAGAGGTACGAAACCAAACTTGGCAAACTTGCTTCACTAAAGAAGCATTGACTAGACGCATTTTTACGATGCTTTACGGTTTTGGTTTCTGAGGAAACTGTTGTGCTGTGTCGGCAGGCAAGTGAAGCACTTAGTTAATTATCAACTGGAAGTTTATAAATAATGGTAATTGAACTGAGTAGAGTGCAATTTGGTCTGAAACCATACGCGCGATTTCAAAATCGAACAAGCGCGCAGCGCGAGTTCGATGTGAAATCACATGTATGATTTCAGACCAAAATTGCACGACACGAAATTCAACTACCACTCTATTACATCCATTTTGAAATTGCACAATTTAAACGCTTAACTACATGATTTTAGTCAATACCGTTATTTTATTGATCAAGCAAATAAAAAAGATGCAATTTTGAGCAAACAATGGTGCACTGCATTTTCTTTCTCTCATCTTCTTACACTTTGATTGGTTACGTTAAACAAGCCTTGAAATCTGATTGGTTGTTTCGTTTATTGTTTCTTTCTTATTGGCTGGGAAAAGATGCGACTTAGAGCAAAAAGTAGTGTGATTCGTGAATAAATCGCACTGCTGAGAGCCAATCAGATTGCAAGGATCACAAGAGATTTTAAAATAGATGTAGTAAAGGTAAATAAACCGCCTTAGCGAATTTTGAATTGCGTTATTAAATATATTTACGCGATATGAATAAACAGGCTTTAGGACTTTTACGCGATACATAAAGAAGCGCAACAATGTGTTATTCACGAACGATTTTGCACAGAGCGTATTCAGCCATATTTGATACGAATATTTCAGGGGTATCTCACATATTGTGTGCGTCTTGAATACTCTACGATTCCATGGCATCGCGATAGCGTATTCAAATCAAAGAATACGCTAGAATATTTTTTGCTTTGCACGGTGTAGTTTATTTAAAAGCGCGCTCGAACAGATGAACCACGGTCTACAACAACAAACAGCGGTCACTGAGTTTTCACAGATTTCATATCAAGCTGGGCACGGTTGGTCTTAAAAGGTATCGAAGTTTTAATTTGTCTTGGGTAACTGTTTTTCGCTAAAAGTGTTTTGTGGTGTGTGGCATTAGTTAAAGTCAAAACAAAAAGACAAAAAAGTCTCAAGAAAAAAACTCGAAATTCACGCTTATCTAGATCAGTAACGCGCAACTTGTCAGTTTGATCAGAACGCAAGAATTCTTTTTGCGCAGCCAGGACTTATATGAGCCAACGTAGGTTACAAAAACAAATCCTAACGATGCTCCAAATCTGAACTCCCATTACTGATTACCATATGTTTCATTTTATGCTAGTTGTGAGAATCTGGAGGTACATCAGCAAATATCTTCCAATTGATGCTTTTCTTTATTCCCGTTACAGACCTGTCTGCAAGAAAATGTTTCCGTGCAACCCAGGAAAGTCACACAACAAAAGAATGATTAGCGCTTCAAAAAATGCGAAATATTACAGTGAAATCCCAATTACTTGAACCTCCTGATAAAATAATTCATGTATCAAAAGTCTTTCCCTTTGATTTGCTTTTCTCAGTCAAACTCTGCCATTTTACTTCCGATTTCTCGAACTACTGATTTCGTGAACTAATTTTTCGTTCTCGTTAAAGTACGAGAGATCAGAATTCCACTGTATCATTTTGAAACTAGTTCTTCGCCCAGAAATAAAGCCTTCCTCTCAAATATGAAACACAAATTATCTCTACGGATTTTAAGTCCCCACCCACCCACCCACACCTCTCACTCCGCACGGTACAATTTTAAGAGATATTTTCAATGTTCATTTGGCGACAGTTTGCATGTTTAGGAGTTTTCGGTATTGTTAATTGTGAGTCCATTCCATTTCCAGCCATTTTTGAAACGAATAATTTCCTTCGATTACAATCCCTTTCTTCCCCCACGTACCCTCGAAACAAAATCCCAAAGAATTTTTAAGTCTTTGAAAAAACAAAAACAGATCTTACACGGTCTAGAGGTCCTTTTAATCTTAAAATAAAACTGTTCCCGTAAAATACTCGCATATGATTGGCTGACAGCAGAACAGTTTATCCCGAACTGTATCGCTAGCTGAAAATTAAAAATAATTATATTGATCAGAGTTTAGCAATAAGTTAAGCAAATCACGTAGTAAATACGAGTTTGTGATAATTCATCTCCAAACACTTTCAAACCATCGACTCAGCTAAAAATTTAAGACCCTATCCCCACCCCACCACCTTAAGTATAAAAAACTGTCACGCTAGTCTCAAATAATAATGGTTTCCAACGGGCGCTGCAAAGTGGCTTATTGAAAACGCAAAGTAACACAAGTAGAGCCCGTTAATCATGACGATATATATTAGGATAAAAACCTAGCTGTGGTTGCTTCAAATTCACCAGTCGCAAGACGGATTCGACCGAGCGGCATGCGAACTGAACGTGAAGCCACTGAAGAAATGACAGGAAAGAAACGTATTGCAACGGTCAGGACATCATAATCGAGCAACTGTGGTAATACTTTTGGTCACGCATTCGAAGGCTGGCGTGATTTAGTGCCGTTTTTGTACGATTTTAAATAATTTTTTGACAAGTGCTTAATCATTGACCCAAACCAAACTTTGCATATTTTGAAAGTATCATCCTTCTACAATATAAACACCTATATCTCAAGGATATCCGAGATATGGCACATGGTGAAAATGACGATTCTTTTGACCGACCGACTTTCATGACGCGTGAGAATAGTCTGGTTTTGTTTACCGTTGAATAATAAGATTAAACCAAAACTCTTGAAACTATGCTTCTTTGGACAAGGAAGAGTCTTGCAATAAACCGGTTGTATTTATTTTTTTTCTGCGCTTGATCGTTTTGACATGCGAATCGAATGAAAATGGTCGATTTTCAGCCCATTTTGGACACTCTAAATCGAGTCTAGACGCGAAATCGAAAATTTCGTTTTTCTCAGAAAAATAAAAATATTTGAAGGAAAAAACAACGTAACGTTTTTAGTTTCAGTAAGGACTATCTACATGCAGAAGATGAGCGAAATCCCTGTTTTTTAACCTTGCCGCAAAAAATCATTTTTGTCTGATTTTTCTGGAAACTTCCTATTATGACGTGCATGAAGAAGGTCCCGGGTTCGAATCTTCCTCCTAGCCAGTAGATGGATTTGTGTTTGGTCGTGCCGAATTCAACTACTCCACGCTATTTGTAAATAACAAACTTGTCAGCCTCCTTTAAGTTGGGATTTTTAACAAGTTTCTGTTCTATATACAATATTCGCTTTTTATATTTATAGTGCCCGCAATAAGCACAGCAGTGCTAAAATCATTGACACTTAAACAAAGCGATTTATTTATTTTAACTTTACTATTTATTAAAAAGACCTTCCAACCAATAATTTGTCTAACCACAAGCCTGAGAGACGCCAGAACAAGCTTTTGGGAACCATTGCTTAGATTAGACTGCCTCGCGACGCAGGCTAAACCGCGTTGCGATTTTGTAAATCCTCGTTTTATTAAGAGTGACAGTCCGTAAGAATCCAACAAATTCTTAAATTCGCGGCAAGGGTGGAAAAATCAATTTCGCTCATATTTTTTTGTTTGGTAGGCTAGGGTATAGCTAAATTTACTGGATAGTTTTTTTGGTCAAATGTCCTTTTATTTTTGAGAAAAATTCAAATAACGAAATTCCGTTAAAATCGCCATTTGAGGCAATGAATTATTACACAGGTTTGAGAGCCTCGCATGCAAAGACAAATCATTCCACCTCCTTTAAAACACTCAAACCTGTTTTAGCAATCTCTTAACATCTGTTAGAATGATTTTGGTAAATACTGAGTTGTTCTTTGGATACAAAATAATTTAATTTCGAACGCTTATAGTTCACTGCAGTAAAAGTGCTTCGTGGATTGTATTAATTTTCACCATGTGGTACACCTTCAAATGGGCTAAGCTTCTGGTGGTTGACGTTTAGAAGGATGGTCTAGAGACTCCTGCAAAAATTTCTTTGGGCAAATGATTTAGATCGATGCGAGAGCTTTTCAAAGTTCGTTAAAAATGCAAATATTTGACCTTCCCAATCAACATTCCATTTGGAGGTCAAACATATATTTTAGTCTGCATCACTTCATTTAACTCATAACACGTTGGAATAGGCAGAGGGGAAAACATTTCGAAGAGTTCTTACCTTAGTTACTGTAGAAGACAGGTAGAATGCCAGATTTTAGTGCGATTCTCTCAGTCATTAGTCGCATGTATGCGGTTTATATGTAGTTTTGTTTGTTTAACGTCCAATGAAAACCGTCAACTTGCAACATGTTCCGGGCGATGGTCGAATAACTTTTCCCCATATTTTCAGAACAACTAGAATAACTGTATTTCTTCAACCTCTAAGGCCCTTCTTGAATGTTGCGTGGTCTTTAGTACACTAAAACATTTACATCCGACCGACCGATCGCTGTGAGGACAGGACGCAAACAGCAGTGATCTTATCGGGCGTTCCTTACTAGTCGTCACGCAATGCTGCCATCGCCCTTCTTTTTTTTTCTTTTTTTTTTTGGGGGGGGGGGGGGGGGGGGGGGGGGGGTGAAGCAAGGGCGAAACTAGTCGATTTCGGTGGTCTAAATAAAATAGTGATTTTTTAAATAATTTGTTAACAGAAGATCGCTACTCTCTACCTATATTATAGAAGAGAATTAAGAAAATTCTTTTTCTTCATTTCATAATTAATTCACAGTAATTGCTTTTTTGTTTTGTTTTTCTCTTTCACATACATTTCAGCCTTCACTCTTTTTTGTTTCTTCTCTTTTCGTTTATCGGTTTTACCTTCTTTGTGCCCCATTTGATAATTCTCCTGTCTTCACTTATTTTCGTATTAAAATACGAAAATAAGAAATAATACAAAGATTGTTTGACCATAAGGAGAGAAAAAATTCTGAGCCCCAGATGGGATTCGAATCCACGACCCTCTGAGTTCTAGATTGCATGCTCTAATTGTTGTTTCCTTTTCTTGATATCTTTTTTGTTTCGGGTTTTTTTTTTTTTTTTTTTTTTTGCTTTTCTCGTCTTTTCTTCTTTTCCTTGTCCGTGACTCATCTTTTTATCACTTTTATCTTCAACGCAGAAGTAGATTTTCCGAGCGCGTTCCGAATATCTAGCTATATAGGTGCCATATGCATGCTTGTGGACTGCTAAGCATGGCGTTGGTTGTCCGTGGGGGGAGGGGGAAGAACGTCGGCACTTTTTTAGAGACATGTGCTAATCAAGCCGTTGCTAAGAACATCCCCATGAACTTTTGTTTTTCTCGGAACTTTTTTTTGTATTAACTGCATGTATGCACGTCTGTAGAATATGAACAGAAGCTTTGTTACTGCGCACACTCTGTTGCGCGGCACCTCTATGTCGCACTTCCAAGACCTTTTCCAAAGGCCTTGTCTCTCTCCCCCCCCCCCCCCCCCCCCAACTCCCACGGTTCTCAAAAATGAAACTTTGGTCTCGTTTTGTGGTAGAAACACACAACCAAACTGCCTCACGGAAAACTCAAGATAAGGTAATGTTCGGCAATATAGCATATAGGTGAGTCATATGCGGACCAGTGGACCTTTATATTTGTTGATGTGTAATTTATATACGGCGGATTTATAATTAGGGGCTACCACACCCCACAACAAGCACTCTTCCCGAGAAACTGAATACTGTCAAACCACCTTGTCAGTATTCTCCTGCCTCTGCCTTTGAGCTTTTCAAACAAAATTGGTCAAATAACAATTAAACAAGAAAAAATAAAAGATAAAAAAATCTCCGCTTTGGTTTTGGCGTTCGCCCACTCAGCGCCTCACTTTGCTCGCCGAGAATCCCGTCGTGTCCGCTCGCATGCTGCCAAAACCAAAGCCGAGAGCCTGCTCGCAGACTAAAATACCCACAGTATTTAACCAAAAATGTAACTTTTCAAGGTTTAGACCACTGCCAAAAACCTTGTACGATCCTGAACTTACTCTACGTTGGATCAAACTAGATCCTCACCAGTCAAAAGAAAAGAACATATAGAAATGTTGCAAGGACTGGTCAGACAACGTGCAAAAGGCGTAAATACAATATTTCGGCAGGCCAAATACGCCTTTTGTATACACGTTGTCTGCATTGTCTGACCAGTCCTTGCAATATTTATATGTTTCAAAAGTGCAAATATACATTAGGGAAATTCTGCTATGAAGGGCTCAGGTAAACAGCTCACCGACACCAAAAAATATTCTGTTTGTTTTGTTTCGTGACTGACTGAGTATGGAATCCAACAAGAGCACGAAGTTATTTTTCTTTAATTTGATTTTATATATTTTTGTGGTGGAGGTAGGAATCTTGCCAGAGGCGGATCCAGGGGAGGGGTGATGGGGGTTGCAACCCCCCCTTTGGGCAAAATTTTTTAGTTATTTTTTTTTATTCTTCCTGAAAAATAATTGAATAAAATTGTTTTTTGCATTAAAGGTTACTTCAATAGTGTACAACCCCCCCTTTAAAAAATTCCTGGATCCGCCCCTGCTTGCCCAGTGTCAAATTTGGCAGTGTCTGCTAAATATAAATTAAACTACTTAATAAATCGAACAAAATCTGTGGAATTTGAATCCAGAACAGCAACATACGTAACAAAATTTGTGCTTGGGAGAAAATCGCTTAATTTCATTTTTGTAACCACTAAGTAAACAAACCATAGTCACGTTAAGACCTCCGTTAATTACTTGGCGCCTTTTGTTTCCTGTCGGGCGGAACACACGAATAAAGATTTTTAAACTGATATATAATCAACCGGCAAATTTGCTAACAGAAAATAAAAGGACATTATTCTTTCAAGGCCTTCGTCGGTGGTATTACTGGAATACGATTATGCGGTTATAAACCTAAAACTATTGATAGCATTTCTGTTGGCCCTTTTCTTAACTTGTTTAAATTCAGTATGATAATTTTAACGTTCCCAACGACCCAATGTGCACAACCAAGGTTATACATTTTCCTGGATTTCAGAAAGAAGACTAACCTTTCCTAAATTCATCACTTTTTTAATTGTTGTTAGGGTACCGAAATCGGCAACTTTTTTCTTTCCCACACCCCCTTAAAGAGGGTCTGGATGGGGTTAACTGACAACTGACAAATGGCCAAAATTTTTACTGACAACTGACATATCGCCTAAAATTTAACTGACAACTGACATTTGTAGTGAGTTTTTCTGGCAACTGACAAAAGACTGTTTGTTCTTAATATGCACAAAACATCGTTGTAAATAACATTATATGACTCTTTTCGTCCAACAAATGCATGTTTTATGCTAAATCTTAGCAGCAGGACAGTAGAGTGTCATATTTCGTTAATAATTTACCGTATGACCCATAACCTGATTGAAAATTAAACTTGAGGAAATACATAATACTTTTTGTTTTTGCAATGTAGCCTCTCACACAGTAGTTTTATTGTCGCTACTCCTTTCTCAATAGGCACCTGTAATAGACCCGTTAGCCCGAGTGCAATATTTCTTTCCGACTATTTCATTTAGGCCAATCACCATCGAGGCATTGCTAAACAAAACCCAATCAAATTAATCGTACTAAAGACCTCTTCCCATATTTTTTTTGTTTTTAATATTTTGAAGGTTAGTTTTGATTGGCTAACTGTTGGAAAGGAATTTTGGGCTCGGCAAGCAGGAGCCCGGGGGATACTCTTTAAAATTCGTGTGGGGTGTGTGAGGCATGCTTCAAGAAACCCCTTTACCCTATTTTAGACCAAAATATACGATTTCCCCCACCCTATTTCAGTCTGACCCCAAAATCGATAACCTATTTCAGACCACATTGTATCCAGGAACTGCTTCGGTTTGCCTAAAAATTAACAATGGCCTCATATTCCTAACTTACACTTCGCAAGGGGTGCATGATAAGAGCGATAAGAATAGTTTCTTCCAAAAGTTGCTAACTAGACTCACCAGAGTGCACAAACCATACTCTATTTCAGACCAAAATGGTAATAATCTATACCCTATTTCAGACCAAAAGGGCTCGAAAACCATACCGTTTGGCTTTGGGGTCACACATACGTATATAGCTTATGTAAGGGAGTAACCCCCCGGAGCAGAAGTTCGTGTGGCGGAGAGTAGTGACTTGCCTTGATTAAAAGGCCGAATAGAAACAAAAGCCGCTTGGAGTTGCAATTATTTCAGCACCAAAATTTAATATAAATGATACAATTTACATTCTGAATGTTACCTTTTTAGCTACATTTTGGGTCAAAAATTATTAATTAAGCTATATGGTGAATTATTAATAGTCCATTAACTGACAACTGACAAATGGCCTAAGATTTAACTGATAACTGACAAATTGCCATAATTTTAACTGACAACTGATATTTGTAAACCCCCATCCAGATCCTCCTTAAATGCCGATGACAGCATTGCGTGACGCCTAATAAGATTAAGCACCGAAATGTTTGTTCTCACAGCGATCAGTCGGTCGGATGTAAATATTTTAGTGTACTTCAAACTAAGCAACATTCAAGAAGGGCCTTAGAGGTCGAAGAAATACAGTGGTTCTGAAAATGTGGGGGGAAATTTATTCGACCATCGCCCGGAAACATGTTGACAAATGGACGTTGAACAAACAGAACTACGCATAAACAGCATGCATGCAACGTATGACTGAGAGAATCGCGCTAAAATCGAGAATTAGACCTGTCTTCTGAAGCAACTAAGGTAAGAACACTTCGAAATGTTTTTCCTTTTGCCTATTCCAACCTATTTTGAGTTAAATGAAGTGTTGCGGACTAAAATATATGTTTGACCTCCAAATGGAATGTTGATCGGGAAGGTCAAATATTTGCATTTTTAACGAACTTTGAAAAGCTCTCGCATCGCTCTAAATCATTTGCCCAAAGAAATTTTTGCAGAAGTTTCTAGACCATCCTTCTACACGTCAACCACCAGAAGCTTAGCCCATTTGAAGGTGTACCACATGGTGAAAATTAATACAATCCAAGAAGCACTTTTACTGCAGTGAACTATAAGCGTTCGAAATTAAATTATTTTGTATCCAAAGAACAACTCAATATTTACCAAAATCATTCTAACAGATGTTAAGAGATTGCTAAAACAGGTTTGAGTGGTTTAAAGGAGGTGGAATGATTTGTCTTTGCATGCGAGGCTCTCAAACCTGTGTAATAATTCATTGCCTCAAATGGCGATTTTAACGGAATTTCGTTATTTGAATTTTTCTCAGAAATAAAAGGACATTTGACCAAAAAAAAACTATCCAGTGAATTTACTTATACCCTAGCCTACCAAACATAAAAATATGAGCGAAATTGATTTTTCCACTCTTGCCGCGATATGTGTGATTCTAAGGGACATGCCCTCTTAATTCATTTTCCGAGTTCAGTGGCTAATAGCCACTTCAAAAAAAAAGCAGTTGTGGCACATAGGGCCTGTAATTATTATTAAGTATCACTCTATTTTCATTCATCATTTCTATTTCGCCATCATCGGCGACCAAAATTTATTCACAAACAAATATGCATGATATAGCGAAGTTTTAACACAGTAGTATTTAAAAAATACTACAGTGTCTTCAAGATATATTTACTTTTTAGTTTCAGCGGAATATTTTGACTTTTATAATTAAGGGACGGACCATTAGAAAAGTGAAGGGGGGAGGGAGATTTTTAGCTTGCAATAATTTTTTCGGGGCCCATTGCCTGTACAAGAATTTTTGTACTTTAACGTTACTTTCCATTTTAAAGTTTATTTTATGTCATAAAATACCTTCTGCACAATTTTCACTTTAAGAAATTTAATTTACTGTGGGAGATTTCAAAAGTAAATAGCAGTTTATAGTGAAAAATTGTGTAATTAATACCCCTATTTTACCCGTAGGAACGAATTTTCAGGCGAGGGAGCCCAAAAGCTAGCACTGATTGTAATGTCTTAAAATGGGCCAGAGCCCAGTTCCGTAGGGAAGTCCGGGACATGCTACCTCGGGAAAATGTTGAAAATCTAAACACGCTCTAATGCCATTTGGTGCATTTTGGAACGCTTAACGAGAAGAATTATGATTTTTGTTTAATATCAAAATGCGGCAAATCTTGTGCATGATTTTTTTTCTTTGTGTTTTTCCTTGCATGAACTTTATTCCGACATTTTCCCTTTAAAGTTTCAACGGTTCTTCTGATAACCTATTTTGTACACACGAGAAGCCAGAACCAAAACCATGAAGCAGAGGCAAAGCGCCTGAATAGAGCCTCATCATGTTAGTCTGAATCAGCAACAAGTTAGTCTTTTTTGCGGAGTTTGTCATCATTGATTCCATCGTTAAATGTTTAGTTGGCAAAATCAAATGTCACGTTATCTCCAATCAGCATGAACGGTGCCCACTCGCAAACCTTAGTGAAGCCGTTGCCTCTCATCCACTTCATGGCCTCATGAAGAGATTCGCTAGCACTCTTCCCACGAACAAGGTGCTCGTAGAAACGACCCATCAGTTGCTCTGTTGCACTGTCTTGTAAGGCCCATAATGCCACCAGTACTGAACGTGCACCGGATCCTAAGAACGCTCGGGCGATTCCAACCACTCCTTCGGCACGAATCTGTCCACGTCCACTGTGACAGCAACTAAGTACCACCAACTTAGCTCGCAGTCGTACTTTCGAAATGTCAGACATTGTCAATAAGTACTCTTCTTCTTTAAGAATCTTTCTGGTACGGCGTAGAGGGGAAAGGGCAATCTCTCCTCTTTCTGCATTACCATGTGCAGCAAAATGTATCAGACTAACTGAATGCAACCTTCCAAGTACCGCCTGCTTGGTTGCGCACTGTCTTAACAAAGGCTGTACGCCCAGCAGTTCTCCAATCATCTCTGCTTCTTTCCTTGCACAAGGCAATGGTTTTAGGTTCTCAACACGTCCCCTGTAAAGTACCCGACCAACATCAGGATCACCCACTATCAGTGCACCAGTTTGACTGTGATAGTCTGATGGACTGTCCTGAATGAGCTTGAGAGTCGACAATGAAGGAACTATGCGGATCCTGAAAGTGTCTGATAAAAACTTTCCACCTTTATCACTTAACGCTGCAAACGGAACTTGATTTAACGATCGATCAGGAACGATGATGATTTCGGGCTCCTCAAGTAAGTGAGCCACAGGAGCGATGAGCATTCTGTAACAGAAAGAAAGGCTCGATTCTGCTACTGCGCTCTCTTCCTGGCATGATTTCACCTTTGACTCAATGTCATTTAACGATCGATCTTCGCAATCCTCCTCGGTTAAAGTGCCAATTAAACTGCGAAAGCATTTGGAAAAAAAATCATCAAAACTGTCAGTTGATTCGCTTGGTGCAAGGTTTTCGTTTATTCCTAGTGTACGGAAATAAATGACTCCGCTGGTTTTGATAATCCACAAAAATAAATCTTGAACATGATAAGAAATGTACAGGCAAGCACAATTACTTTCTTTTCTCAGAATGTTTTCAATGCCAATCCACGATTGTGGATTAGCTGAGATTTTCATTTCAACAGAGTACTGAGTCGCCATCAATTCTGCTAGGGCTCTAGCCCGTGATAGCTCTAAAACATAAAGAGCATTGTTAGGATGTCCAGAAAAACAAAAGAACTTACTTAGCACCTGATAAGGAAAATCGTGAACGTCTAAAAGTGATATTTTAAACTGATCGTTGTCTTCCAATAACCCACGCAAATCTTCGCTTTTATTAACACACAAATACAGACAGTCAAACGCTTCCTCCATCTTTTCTTGTAATAACTTTGAAAATGTAAGGTTACAAAGATGTTGAAGCTCTGAGTGAAGGTCTTTAATGTCTTTACTAATTGAAATTGCCGTCTCAAAATGACGTTCGGCCATGACATAGTCACCAAATGATTGAAACACACTTCCTAAGTTTCCGTAATCTGCTGCTTCTCCCTCTTTGTCACCAATTTCAACTCTGATCGCAAGTGCTTTTTCATGATATTCTCTAGCTTTGTCATATTCACCAAGGGATTTAAACACAATTCCTAAGTTTCCGTAAGATGTTGCTTCTCCCTTTTTGTGACCAATTTCAATTTGGATGGCAAGTGCTTTCTCAAGATATTCTCTTGCTTTGTCATAGTCACCAAGGGATTTAAACACAGTTCCTATGTTTCCGTAATCTGTTGCTTCTCCCTCTTTCTCACCAATTTCAACTCTGATCTCAAGTGCTTTCTCATGATATTCTCTAGCTTTGTCATAGTCACCAACGGATTGAAACACAGTTCCCATGTTTCCGTAATCTGTTGCTTCTCCCTCTTTGTCACCAATTTCAACTCTGATCTCAAGTGCTTTCTCATGATATTCTCTAGCTTTGTCATAGTCACCAACGGATTGAAACACAGTTCCTAAGTTTCCGTAAGATGATGCTTCTCCCTCTTTGTCACCAATTTCAACTCTGATCGCAAGTGCTTTCTCAAGATATTCTCTAGCTTTGTCATACTCACCAAGGGATTTAAACACAGTTCCTAAGTTTCCGTAAGATGTTGCTTCTCCCTTTTTGTGACCAATTTCAATTTGGATGGCAAGTGCTTTCTCAAGATATTCTCTTGCTTTGTCATATTCACCAAGGGATTTAAACACAGTTCCTATGTTTCCGTAATCTGTTGCTTCTCCCTCTTTGTCACCAATTTCAACTCTGATCGCAAGTGCTTTCTCAAGATATTCTCTAGCTTTGTCAAATTCACCAAGGGATTTAAACACAGTTCCTATGTTTCCGTAATCTGTTGCTTCTCCCTCTTTGTCACAGATTTCAACTCTGATCGCAAGTGCTTTTTCATGATATTCTCTAGCTTTGTCATATTCACCAAGGGATTTAAACACAGTTCCTAAGTTTCCGTAAGATGTTGCTTCTCCCTTTTTGTGACCAATTTCAATTTGGATGGCAAGTGCTATCTCAAGATATTCTCTTGCTTTGTCATATTCACCAAGGAATTTAAACACAGTTCCCATGTTTCCGTAATCTGTTGCTTCTCCCTCTTTGTCACCAATTTCAACTCTGATCTCAAGTGCTTTCTCAAGATATTCTCTAGCTTTGTCATAGTCACCAACGGATTGAAACACACTTCCTATTTTTCCGTAATCAGTTGCTTCTCCCTCTTTGTCACCAATTTCAACTCTGATCTCAAGTGCTTTCTCAAGATATTCTCTAGCTTTGTCATAGTCACCAACGGATTGAAACACAGTTCCCATGTTTCCGTAAGATGTTGCTTCTCCCTCTTTGTCACCAATTTCAACTCTGATCTCAAGTGCTTTCTCATGATATTCTCTAGCTTTGTCATAGTCACCAACGGATTGAAACACAGTTCCTAAGTTTCCGTAAGATGATGCTTCTCCCTCTTTGTCACCAATTTCAACTCTGATCGCAAGTGCTTTCTCAAGATATTCTCTAGCTTTGTCATACCCACCCAGGGATTTAAACACAGTTCCTAAGTTTCCGTAAGATGTTGCTTCTCCCTCTTTGTCACCAATTTCAACTCTGATCTCAAGTGCTTTCTCAAGATATTCTCTAGCTTTGTCATACTCACCAAGGGATTTAAACACAGTTCCTAAGTTTCCGTAAGATGTTGCTTCTCCCTTTTTGTGACCAATTTCAATTTGGATGGCAAGTGCTTTCTCAAGATATTCTCTAGCTTTGTCATATTCACCAAGGGATTTAAACACAGTTCCTAAGTTTCCGTAAGATGTTGCTTCTCCCTTTTTGTGACCAATTTCAATTTGGATGGCAAGTGCTTTCTCAAGATATTTTCTTGCTTTGTCATATTCACCAAGGGATTTAAACACAGTTCCTATGTTTCCGTAATCTGTTGCTTCTCCCTCTTTGTCACCAATTTCAACTCTGATCGCAAGTGCTTTCTCAAGATATTCTCTAGCTTTGTCATACTCACCAAGGGATACAAACACAGTTCCTAAGTTTCCGTAATCTGCTGCTTCACCTCCTTTGTCACCAATTTCAACTCTGATCGCAAGTGCTTTTTCATGATATTCTCTAGCTTTGTCATATTCACCAAGGGATTTAAACACAGTTCCTAAGTTTCCGTAAGATGTTGCTTCTCCCTTTTTGTGACCAATTTCAATTTGGATGGCAAGTGCTTTCTCAAGATATTCTCTTGCTTTGTCATATTCACCAAGGGATTCAAACACAGTTCCTAAGTTTCCGTAATCTGTTGCTTCTCCCTCTTTGTCACCAATTTCAACTCTGATCGCAAGTGCTTTCTCATGATATTCGCTAGCTTTGTCATAGTCACCAACGGATTGAAACACAGTTCCTAAGTTTCCGTAAGATGTTGCTTCTCCATTTCTATCACCAATTTCAATTTTGATCGCAAGTGCTTTCTCAAGATATCCTCTAGCTTTGTCACATTCACCAAGATTATAAGACATAATTCCAAACTGTCCATAAGCGTATCCTTCTCCTCTTTTATCATCTGTGTCTTTCATGATGTTGATGGCTCTATGATAATATTCTCTTGCCGTTGCATATTTACACCGGCGTTCGTAGATGTTGGCTAGTAAAATTGTTATACTTCCTTCCATATCTAGTTTGCCAAAAAGTTCTATATTTCCAGGTACGTCATTTTTTAGGAAGATCAAACATTCTTTGCATAACTTGATGGCTTTTAATGCACGACCGGTGTTGGCAAGGAACTTTGCAACAACTAAGCCTACCAAGATTGTTTGTGCGACTTTTAAAATGTCATCTATGCTGTTCATAATGACCTCTTCTGTAAGTTTGTGAAAAAGTATAAATCAAATTGTATCCTTACTTTAATTATGCTTTTGTTTTATTAAGATAAACTTAGTATTCCAAACTGATCGCTGAATAATAATTCTAATTATAATTTCCATTTCGCTATTGGGGCAATGTAGCAGAAGATGAGTAAAACACTTAGTGTTGTTAGCAAGAAGGAAGCGAAGGTGACCTTAAGGTGGCCCGCGGCTATTTCTGGGAACGGAGGTGCTCTTTTCTAAATCGAGTTTTCGGCATGTAAACGTTAACCGATTTCTCTGATTTTTGGCAATCGAAATGACAAATGTTCAAATTTTATAAAGCTTTGAACTTTAGGGCGAACAACATAAACGAACACGAGGTATTAGCGTTTTTAAAAAAATCAATTTATGAAAAAGAACGCGAATATTTTCCAAACGCGACGATAGATTTTTTTTCTAATTAATGTCAACTAGTTCAAATTATTTAAGTTTTAATGTGAGCAAGTTTCAACGAAATCGGCTGGGTAGAAATTGCTGCACAGTTGACTGTTGAATTTTTGCTTCAAAATATTATTCTTGTGTATAATTGGGAGCTGTTACAACAAAGTTTAAGTAATGCTCAGATCCAATGGATTATTTGAAAGCTTAATGCCAGCTAAAACGTTGCTGAAAAGTATGGAAAGATCGGAAACTCCCAGCAAAAGTTGTAGACAAATGAAGCAGAAGAGGTTTACGGTGCGTAAATTGTAAATTTAAAAATATCCATTTTTTTAGAATTAAAAAAAATCTACCAATTTTTTTCTTTTATTTTCAAGTATGAGAAAATACAGCATATGTGCAAACGACTTTATCTAGTTCCGTCTGTCTAGTCTCGATGAAACTCGTCGAATGTGGCTCGCCAAGATAGCTACTTCTCGTCTTCCATTTTGGAACGCTTTGAAAATGCTCTTGTTACAGTAAATTATTCAAACTTGCCGCATTCTCAAGATTATTTAGCACCTGGAAATAAACATGCCACCGATGAAATTGCGGCTGAGCTTTGTATTCATCCATTTTATTTAGCAATGAATGGGGGATGTGGCGTGGTATGTTCAATTCCAGGTGCCAAATAATCTTGAGAATGCCGCAAGTTTGAATAATTTACTGTTACGCGAGGGTTTCCAAAGCGCTTCAAAATGGAAGACGCGAACTAGCCATCTTGGCGAGCAAAATTCGACGCGTTTCATCGAGATTAGACACACGAAACTAGATAAAGCCGTTTGCATACATGCTGTATTTTCTCATACTTAAAAATAAAAGAAAAAAATCGGTAGATTTTTTTTAATTCGAAAAAAAATGAATATTTTAAAATTCACAATTTACGCATCGTAAACCTCTTCCTCTTCATTCATTTACAACTTTTTCTAGGAGTTTCCGATCTTTCCATACTTTTCATCAACGTTTTAGCTGGCATTAAGCTTTCAAATAATCCATTGGATCTGAGCATTACTTAAACTTTGTTGTAACAGCTCCCAATTATACACAAGAATAATATTTTGAAGCAAAAATTCAACAGTCAACTGTGCAGCAATTTCTACCCAGCCGATTTTGTTGAAACTTGCTCACATTAAAACTTGGATAATTTGAACTAGTTGACATTAATTAGAAAAAAATCTATCGTCGCGTTTGGAAAATATTCGCGTTTTTTTGATAAATATATATTTTCAAAAGCGCTAATATCTCGTGATCGTTTGCCGTGTTTGCCCTATAATTTAAAGCTTTATAAAATTTGAACATTTGTTATTTCGACTACCAAAAAACAGAAAAATCGGTTGAGGTTTACATGCCCAAAACTCGATTTAGAAAAGAGCACCTCCGTTCCCAAAAAATAGCTGCGGGCCACCTTAAATGCGGAAAAAAATTCTTCCCACTAGTAAATGTTGTTCCCTTTTGATCTTGACTCTCAGTGGTACATACGTAGGGTTAAAAAGGGTATCTAAATAAGACTTAAAGTGCTTATGAAGTAAAAAATAATTACTGCTTATTTTAAAGGCTTTTCAAAATAAAGAAGAACGGCGTTTTTTATAAATATCTTCTTTCGTTATAGAGATATTTAGCTTTTTGTTTTTATGCAAATGAGGAAAGTGATGACGTCATTAATTGCTGCACAAAAAGATAAATCACTGAATCAAGCCCATCTTTTGAAGTATTAAAGCAGTGTTCTTCAAACTTGGCACAATAAATTACAAGACACAAAATAACATACGTTTTCCGTTGCCATGGCTACAGTTTTGCCGTAAAGACTTATTTTTATAAATACTGACATTCCCATTTTATGCATAAACAAAGGCGATACACTCCCAAGAAGCTAAAGAGGAGAGTTAAGGTAATATTGGTACCACGTGTGTTCCACTCCAGACCCTCTGATCCACTTTAAAGAGTTGCAAATGGAGATATGTGGTTTATAACAGAAGAAGACTGGAGCCTAAAGTGTTGCCATGGCAACGGTGCAACGGGTGTCATCTTGTACCTTTTATGATGAACAAATTTTGGTGCCAAGTTTGAAGAACACCACTCTAATATTTTAAGAGATATTCTTGATTCCGTGATTTATCTTTTCGTCGAACAGTTAATGACGTCATCACTTTCTTCATTTGCATGATACAAAAACATAAATATCTCCAAAACGAAATAAGATATTTCTAAAACTAAAACGCCATTCTTCCTTATTTTGAAAAGCCTTAAAGAATAAGAAGTAATTATTTTTTACTTCATAGGCACTTCAAATAGATTAATAAGAATACGTGTTCTTGGGACCTACTTTAAAAATTGTCACTATCGCGTCGGCACAAGGAAAAAGATTTGGTAGAAAATATTCAGCGTCGGGTAGATCACCAACTTCAGCGAGAAAACCAATTCCGTTCCGTTATCGTACATAAACAAGTTGAAATAATAATAATAATAATAATAATAATAATAATAATAATAATATTAATAATTCCCAAGTCGAATAATCAGTGAAAAGAAAGATTTTTTGAGCTTCCAAGTCGGGAGTCGAACCCATGACCTTCCAGATACCAGTTGACTAGGTGGTGAGCGAGGTCATATACTAGGTTCTTATGTGCGACACATGTCCTTCCATAACTGCAAGGCTCAATATGTCGAAAAAATAAATGTGAATAATTGGGGAAGTCAGAACATGTTTTTTCTGAGTATTCGACCTGAGAACGCTTCTTCATTTAATTCACTTCATCCAAGTCACGATTTCAATTATCAATAATAATTATATTTGATAAGAGACACATCTCAGTCCTATTACAAAAACAGGGCCAAAGAGAAAATAGCATTGAAAACTAATTTAGGAAATAGATACAGTAATAGCCCACGTATAAGAACCTGAATTTTTCAATTTAGCCTAAATAGGTTCTTATATAAATGGTACCTAAAGCAAATTTAGGCTACCAAGGTTCTTAAAATAGGTTCTTATATTTTCATATGAATTTCATCTGAATATACTATATATATTATAAATATCATCTCATAATATAGTATAAATCATTGTACCATAGAGCAATGCCTATAGGCAGTTCAGTGTAGGTACAGCATATGTCCTTAACAAAACATAACAAAGAAACTCGTGTTGATACCAAACAAAATAGAGATACAACATGGTACTTAAGCTTGAAAGAAAAAAAGTTATGTCAAGTTACTTTTAAATAGACGATGATCTTAATTCAGCAGTTTCTACCTATACACTTTAACAGCAACTCCACTGATAAGAACCTAACTTAAAAATTTTAGCCTTAACAGGCTCTTATGTGGAGGGGGCTTAAAATGAAAATGTTAGCCTAACAGGTTCTTAAAACCCAGGTTCTTATAATGTGGGCTATTACTGTAACTCAAAATCGCCAAATATGAAAGGCAAGAAGCAAAATATAGGTTGTCAACGAAACATACCGTAAACACCCGCAGATAAGCCGCACCCTGAATTTAGCAACTCAAATTTTGGAAAAAATATATATTTTGAAAGAAATCCAAAGTAAAGTCTTTAGAAGTCCTCTTCATCGAACATAAACTCACTATTAACATTGAAACGGAACATCAAGGTCTTACCCATAATTTTAGTGCTTTAACCAAAATTACCCAAATCGCATCTCACGGAAAATTTTGCTGATTTCAGATTGATTTTGCTCCGTATATCATATTATTATGAAAAGAAGCCCATCTTGAAAGAAAGTATCGTTTTCAATTAAATAATATCATAAACATCGTTTTCCACCAACTTTAACTATGATTGATCTTTTTCTGGACTTTGTTGACATGCATTTCTCCATTCAACGCAGTTTTTCTATAAAAGTTTTTCGTGACAACAACAACAAGAACGCGTGTTTGTCGAACGTTCGTAGCTTATCAACAAGGCATTAGATCGAACGTGTTGGGACTAGGGCAAGAACGATAAAATGAATGCTTGTTTATTCAAGATGGAGATTCTGCTGTTTGTACTGTCCGTAGCTATCATATCTACAAAGAGATTTGGGAGCCACCTGTCGGGGATAAACCTGTTGCCATTAAAGTGCTAAACGGCAAGTTTGACCACGCGAATACTCGCTTCCAACCCCCCCCCCCCCCCCCCCCGGAATTTCAACGTCACGTGACATTGACCCTGCAAACAGCATTTCAAGATGCCGTCCGTATAGCATTGCGAACGGCGCGTGAGTTTCGAAGTCTTTTAACCCTGTTCTAAACCGTTTTCCGTCTTGTTTAGTTATTAGATTCGAAATCAAATTGCTTATGAGTAGTGCTACGGGATGCCAGGCGAAAGTTGTGCAGTTTTTCGCTGCGGATCGTGCCGGAGAACGAAAGGTTTTGACATATTGAAGCTACCATCTGCGAAATCTCCATCGAAATCTTCTCCAAAGAGGTAGAGATCGTCCATACCGCCAGCCATCTTGTTTTGAGTGTGCAGGGTTAATGTCACGTGACGGGTCAGTTCAACATCAGAGAGCCGCTATTGTTTTAGTCCTTTGAAGTTCGCCGAGTTTCCTAACCAGTCTCCCTCTACTGACTAAGATCAAACGAATGACACCAAAATCATTTCACGTCAACAAGAGGAACTGTTCCGATTATCATAGGTCAAATGTTACCGCAAGTGTGCGTTTATTCGCGTGACCTTCTCGCGTGACTCGCTGTTGGCGTTCACGCAACAACGAGAATCAGTCACGCGACTCATGCAAATCTCTCATTGTATCTTATGGTTGGCGGTAAGATATTGAACACGGCAAGTTTTAACTTGCCGTGTTCAATTTCCTTATCTGTTGATAAAAGTGAAACCAAAAGTGACAAATTAAAATATAGCTAAAAGTATCAAACCTTGTATAAAACAGACAAAGAGAGGGATTTTCTAAAGTGTGATACATTCTTCTTACATTCGCTTGATTTTAGTGTTGACGCTATCCTGAATAGAAATCAGGCCTGCCAGGCCATCAAATAAGAACTGATCTCCGTCTGTTGTAGTTCCTACTACAATTTCAAAACACAAAAGCCTGTGAATTTACTATTTTTGTTCCTTTCAAAATATATTTTGCAGGACTTGATCGATCTATTATTCTTCCATGTTTTCACCGTACAGACATGAGATAACAGAACCAAAAGCCTTGCATCTAGAAACAATGGATCGAGATTACGACTGAACTTCGGTTTGTGGTTTTATGACTATCGGGGCTACTAAAAACCGAATTATATATCCTGAACTGGTTGAGATACAGCAATACAATACACGGTTAGTTCCCGGGGGGAGGGGGGTTAGTCCCTTAAAAGAGCTTAACGGGGATGTGCGGCCCGACAGGGTATGGTTTTCATTAAACGGGGTATCTTCACATGGACCAATGTCTTAATTAGGATAAGCATATATGTTAATTTATACTAACTTAACCACAAGCCGAATTTTTACAAGTTCTTCCTTAGTGTTGACTTCCGTTGACTTAGGTATTGATACCAAGCTTAATTCCCGCTTGATTACGCTACAGCAAATGTCTCAGACGGGGCTGATCAAAAATCTGCACTCTGTCTTAAACAGGGTTAGGGTTTGGGCGGCCAGGCCCCGCCTCCCTACCCGAGATTCTGTCAAGTAGCTGTACTTTCCACGGCAAAGTTCGCTTTGGAAAGTGAAACTTTGAAACACTCGGGGGTTTCCCGAAATTCCAAGAAACAAGATTATCATATTACGTGATGTATGCGATATTGAGGGGCGCTATTCTGCGAGCCGAAAGTCTTCTGATCGTTTAAAAAAAATCGAACTTTATATCTTAAACTGTTCAAGATAGACGCCATACAATACAAGGTTAGTTGCCTTACCACGGCGAAGTTCGCTTTGGAAATTAGCTGAGAGGGAAACTTCGAAGCGCTCGGGAGTTTCCCGAAATTCCGAGAAATCGGATTATATTTCGTGATGTGTGCGATATCGAGAAGTGTCGCTATTCTGCGAGCCGGAAGTTTTTTCCGAGATAACACAAAAATCTTCTGTCTGTTTCTAACGGTATGGAGTCCGATAACAAAGAAATAGGTCTTGAAGCGAATGAAAGCAAACAAAATAACAAATGTTGACAAATTTCATGAATTTTATTTGCGACAAAAACCGGGCAATGGAAAACTTAAAACGCAAAGTGACTTGAAGACACGGTAGCGGTTTTGTTTGGAGGAAAAGTTAGATCAGTTACATACATGAAGAATAAAGAACTCAGTAAACTTGTCAGCTGTGTATTTTTTCGAAAATGATAAGTAAGCAGACGGAAAGGCGAGCCAGGCACTGTGAGCTTAAAATATTTTCACTGAGGCCTCTAACGTTGACGTTGAAAAGAGTGGGTCGAACACTATGAAGAAAAGCTTTTCCTGAGAAGTGTTAAGCTCCAAACGCTTTTAACAATTGTACTTTCAATATTCAGCTCGTAAGCTCGTGTCAGGGCAGGTTTGCGACAGAAGCGAGCAAATACTCTGCAACACGTCCAAAAATCAAAAGCGGCGGCCAGAAGGAATGTTTTATGGTTTTAAACTCAACATTGATCTGCAAATTTAGACCATTTCAAGGGCTAGAAAAAAGTGATTTTCCTGTTCTCGATCGAATAGTGCTCTTTACTTCTACTCGATTCATACATTCATTCAATTGGCGTCGCTCTTGTTTGCGTGTTCATGGACCTCAAATTCGTCTCGGTCAATAAAGATGCAGAAAAAGAACTTGGCCAATATCCCGCTATCTTGACCTCACGCTTGGCCAATAACCCATCATGTCAAC
The DNA here is from genome assembly GCA_963693305.1 of Meandrina meandrites. Taxonomy (NCBI): domain Eukaryota; kingdom Metazoa; phylum Cnidaria; class Anthozoa; order Scleractinia; family Meandrinidae; genus Meandrina; species Meandrina meandrites. The sequence continues at coordinate 49,146,176 of OY855904.1, forward strand.
AACATATTCATTGTAAATTTTTAAGCCTATGTAAATCGAGTAAAATATTTAAATTTTACATATTATTTAAATATTTAAAACGGGTTTGACTGTGCACGTCGCAAATGAATTGCCACAAAACTCTCCCTTTTCAACTAGTTTTATAATACTTATGTTTCGTTTAAATGGTAAAAATAATGCATACAATACAAGGTTAGTAACACTTACCACGCCGACGATGAAACGAAAGTCTAAAGCTGACTAACTCGTATTCCTTGTATAGAATGAACTACGCTGTCAAGTTCATTTTATACTGTTCGCTTTGGAAAGTAAAAAAAGGGAAATCGGTCATTCGTTCCTCTGGGGAATTAGAAAATGAAAATTTCTAGGAAGATCCTACAAGGAAGTGTCAGTGTTTCATTTTCCGCACACAATGGATGATTACGAATTAATTTTCAACTAGTTACATGCATGTAGCACAAAACTCCCAATTGCTTCTCAAAACGCTGGAAATCGCATTTATTTCACGAGGAAATAATTATATAAATATGACCCAATGGGATTCTGGGTAGGCAGCACTGGTAAGTTTAGTTCAGGGGCGGGGCGGATCACTCTGCGACGCCTACCACGTTTTTTTTTTTGGATCTGAATCATCGCGGAACAAATTACGTCACATCCGGTCAAAAAAGGGCCGAATTTCGGGCGCCTCGTCTTGGGAAGTCGTCGAAAAAAAGGTTTCAAGCTGACGTGTTTATTTCAGGTTTTGGAACTGACAGTTTCGTTTGATTTGGAACTAAGCAGTTGAAAGAAGTCACAGAGAGATTGCTTCGACTATTTATGGACAGATTTCGATGAAAGAAATAGTATTAGTATAAGATTGAAGGAAAATAACGGGGAGCAAAGTGTTGTGTCGTGGCGAATAATTTTACACAATCAAAACACTTGCAGTTCGAACTTTTAGTTCTAGCAATTACTGATGCAGTGATGAAGTTTAGTGAAATAGCGCACAATTTCCACAACACCATGGATGAAACACTGTTGGTTATAGTTTGCAGTGTCTACTTCGGCGATATCATTAACAAAAGCCTTGAAGTCAAAATGTTGAGTGGTTCGTCTCGGCAAGACGTCGAAAAGTAGTTTGTAGCATTGTAGCAGACGTACAGCGCCGTATATACGTAGGCTGGGGGGGGGGGGGGGTGCGATGGTGCGTCCGCACCCCCACACGCGCCGCAAAGGTCTGCTTAATCTGAAAACAAAGGTTAAAATTACTCTCAGAATGCAGGAAAAAACATGAAACTTAAAAAAGCATGAAACAACTTTTGAAAGACATGACTCATGCCATCTTCAGTTTATTGAGAATTGAAAATATAGGGCCATAATTATACTTAAGCTACAAATATAAAAATAGAAATGAATACAAAGTTAAATTACAATAACAACAGATATATCGGTAAAGTTGTTACAATGTGGCAGGTACTGTCTGGAACAGTAATTACTCACAGTGCGAGCTTTAGGCCGTTACTAATAAAACAAAAGGTTAAAATAAAAAAAAAGGTGTTGACATGGTGCACCTGCGTGTTTAAATCAGGTTTTAAACTGTTAATGTATAAAGCCTCTTTTTTATTTAAGAACATAAACGGTTTTAGCAGAATCCAAAAATTTGAAAACAATCAGATGTGTATAAATTTTTGCAGTAAGATGAACCGTTCACGTGTTTAAAGACTGAGTTTTTATCGGTTAAAGTATCACGACAACTCGGATTAATATTAATCGGATTAATATTAATCCTAATGATTATTATAATCCAGTAATGGATTATTATAATCCAGTAATAGATTATTATAATCCAGTAATAGATTATTATAATCTATTTCTGAGGTTTGAGCCGTGCCTTAATCGATTAGGATTAATATTAAGCTTATGTAAGATAAATATTAATCTGATTAATATTAATATTAATATTAATCCTGATATATACTAATCCTACATAGGGTTCCTAATAATCGTACGTAGTATTTATATTATTCCTACCTAAGATTAATCTTTGTTCAAAGCTTCTGCAGATTGGCATTATTTAAAGATCTAACGCATGCTTATCACTATCATTATTGGACTCTTCTGGATCTAAATGAGAATCTTTATATTTATATATATAAGGGCGTCTGCTGATAACAGTAACTGTTGGTAATTTGTTGAATGAGCTACAATATTTTCAATAAAGGTATCTACCGATTTACGTCACTATATAAGCTGTGGAAATAATTCGTTCATTCGACACAAGTACAGACTTGGCGACTAAAATCTCTACAATTCAGTCAATAATAAAAAAACTATTCAGAAGTGCTTGCTCCTTTTCATTTACTTCTTGGGTCAACATCGTGGTATCTACCAGCTCTAGCATATGCAAGTGATCGTCATGTGACTGATGTGATCAGTGTTATGTCCCGTCAGTCGTGTGTTATGTCTGCAGTGAGCCTGTCATTAAAGCTGTATATTCGAACATTCACGGGAATTTTATCTCGATTATAATTAGCCATGTTCTAAACGAGCAGGGGACTGGGTACTAATATATTTTCTCTTCGGTACAAACATTCAATATCGATTGAATTGAAAAATGGAGCACGTCATCTGAAAGAGCATCCAAGAATTAGTAAATTCACCAAATTTGACGGTTATTGGTTTAAACCCAAAGGCATGGTACAATTAGTATGGATTGGAGGGACAGGCGTCCTCCAATCCATACTAAGCTCTCTTATTTTAAAAGTGTACCATGCCTTTGCGTTTAAACCATCAAATTTGGTGAATTTAATAAATCTTGGATGCTCTTTCAGATGACGTGCCCCATTTTCAATTCAATCGATATTGAATGTTCGTACCAAGAAAAAATATGTTTGTACCCAGTCCCCTGCTCGTTTAGAACATGGCCAATAGAGATTAATATTAATCCGGATGATATTATTAATAATAATCTAATCCTTCCAATTTTTTGCCGTGCCTTAATCTATTACTGAATTATAATAATCTATTATTGGATTATAATAATCTATTACTGGATTATAATCTATTACCGGATTATAATAACCCTATTATAATATATTATTATTGTAATCCATGGATTAATATTAATCCTGGTATATGTCACTTTTTCTGATATACAAAATTTAAGGAAGCCTAAAAATAATAGTATAGCTTTTTATAAGGTAGAAAAACAATAATAGGACATGATAAACCACAAGTAAACAAGGACGGTGACGACTGAAGAATTACCAACAACAAAACTTGAGAAATAATGGCCGGGTTTTACTTTACATTGTGTGTTAATAAAATAAACAAAAATAAATTACTATTTTTAGAGAGGAAGTCATATCAGCTCTTGCTAGTTTTTATATGCAGGTCCCTTATCTACATCGAATTGGAATTTGGAACGTGAGTTTTTCATGATCAGGAGGGATGAAAACCGGAGGACCTGCGTTACAGAGCATGTCTTGTAAGGTCGTGTAAGCACGTCTTGTAAGGTCTTACAAAGCGCGTCTTATAATGCGTTACAGAGCGTGTCTTTCAAGGTGGTGTAATCACGTCTTTAAATGTCTTACAAAGCGCGTCTTACAATGCCTTTCAGAGCATGTCTTGTTAAGTCTTATAATATCTTACAAAGCGTGTCTTATAAGGTCTTACATAGCACCAATTATAATGTTTTATTAAGTCTTATAAAGAGAATGTCTTATAATGTCTTACACAGCATGTCTTGTAAGGTTTTATCAATTATGTCTTCTTACAAAACATGTTTTATAAAGGATTACAGGGCATGCCTTGAAAGGTCTTAAAAGCACGTATTCACACAGTCTTACAAAGCATGTCTTATGATGTATTACAGAGAATGCCTTGTAAGGTCTTACAAGGCAATGCTTACAAAGCATCACTGTATTGTAAGGTCTAACAGTTTAGTGAATTACATAGCGTCCTTTTTGGTATTTTTATTGATCAAATTAACCTAGTCATCTATTCCCAGCTGCTGAGAATGAAAGACCCTCGGAGCAACGACGAGAACCAACAACAAACTCAATCTATCTAACAATTAAATTATCAGACTTACTTCATTTATGAACCTGACTGTAAATAGGTTTGGACTCATCCAAAGAGGAATCAGTATAAACTGTTGATGTCTGTTATGAAACCTATCCTAAGCTGAATTTAAGTTAAAACCAGGGTTACAACGATGTTGCAGCTTCACTGTTTGGGTCAAATGGATGGGTAATACAAGGGAGCATCTTTGTCTACGGTTTTGCAGTTTATCGTTTCCTTTAAGTCCGGTTTGATTTGAAGGCAATTTGACTATTGCAAATAGATGATGATGCCGTAATTAAGTTGAAACTGTTCCCCGGTAGCGCTGTCTCAATGTTACCCAGCTCGATTTCAAGGACATTTTGACTATTGCAAATTTAGATGAATTTAGATACCGTAATTAAGTCTTCACGCTGTTTGGAAACTGTCACTTAAAATTTTCAACTTTATGCCGATCTGTACAGGCCCGCAAATGATCCCGGGACCGCAAATGATCCCCAAATTGGACCGCAAATGATCCCAGGACCGGAAATGATTATTGCAGCTCATAGCGCAGAAAAATAGAATGGATTGGACTCAATGACTTGGAAAGTACATGTAACTATTCCTTTGGAGGTTTCTCGCGTCGAAACAATATAGCGCAGTCGGAATAAATTGTAAATAGCTAAAACCCTTTTGTAGTAGAATGAAATGTCAATCTTTTAGGAACCTCGAAACATGAGCGCCTAAGTCGCCTTTTGAAGGCTACAAATCAAATTGAGCGAATTTAGTATTTCGCTAATTTGATTTGTTCTTTAGTTTCCGGACCCCAAGCGCTAAAAAATCCTGTCGGCGTTTTGTTTTGCTCGTGATAATTCCCACGAAAACCGTCTCGGCCGAGTGCATACACGTCATATGGGTGTCAATCAAAAGAAGAACTTTTACCTCCGGTAAAATCACGCTTAAAGCCCTGGCCAAACGGTAACGGTAACGACGACTGTGTGTTTTGTGAGGATTGCTTAGCAGAGTCCGATTAGCTGAGCTGAAAGTCAAACCATTAAAACAAAACTGATGAACATACTAGCCTCTGAGCAAATTGGACCGAGACTAGGTGTTAAGGACAAGATTGTTTAACAACAAAAGACGACAAAAGTGGGCGATATTTGACTATTTTCGTCATGATTAAGCTTTAGACTCTCCTTTTATTTTTGTAAGAAAATGTAAACGTCTGAACACTCGCTCTCGCCCTCTAACTTTCATGCGCTTGAAATCCTTGTATTTTGCCGTTGTCATTTATCTTGCATGTTTTTATTACTCGAAAGATGTATCGACTAAAACACTCAGTTTTGGACTTTTGTTATGCTGGGGTTATTTATTACAAAAATGCGGTTTTTTGTTGGACTGTTAAAACTTTCTTTTCGTTTTAAATCAGTGCATATTGAGGCGCTATAATAATACTAGTAAGAAAAAAAAATGTTACGGTTTTATTGTAATCCCTGACGTTGAATGGAATTTCGATTCAAATCGTTCAAATACTGTTTAATATTTTGTAATTTTGCTCATTTTGCTTGCGTTACCTTTAAGAGCCGTTGTGTTTTAAGGGAAGGACCAATAGAAATTACCGGGGGGGGGGGGGGGGGGGGGGAGGTAAAAATTTTTGGTGCAGGCATTTTTTTAAGTCCTACTTGAGTCCATGGATTTTTTTTCCGTTGCACAAATATTTTTTAGGCAGAACCGCTTGTAGGAATTTTCTTAGACAAGTCTCCCTTGCAGGAATTTCTTTTGGGGAAGTCACCACCCCCCCCCCCCCCCCCCCCGCCCCCTCCACCCCCTCCACCCGCCGGATATTTCTAATGGTCCGCCTTAAAGAATAGATTATGTCAATTTCAATCCACTCTCCAAATTCATGAGTCCACACTTTTCCTCCTCTTATGGGGAGGCCATCATTTCCGTTCCGGGGATCATTTGCGGTACAATCTGGGGATCATTTCCGGTCCTGGGATCATTTGCGGTCCAATTTGGGGATCATTTGCGGTCCCGGGATCATTTGCGGGCCTGTACAGATCTACAAAGCTAGTCTTTCAAAAGCAGGAAAACTGCCTGCTTGTGTCTTTAACTGCTTGTTTCAATTCTCTGATTTTCCAACAGTACACGATTGGGTTTAGAGATGAGTTAAAGTAGACTAAAGTTATTGCAGCATACGAAGCCACGTCGTTTTTTATTCCATTCGTATTTAGCACAGCCGCAATGACCCACGGAAGATAGCAGGCAACTAACGCCAACTGCACCCACATAATGCTGGAAACAGTTTTTTATACCTTGCTATGTTTCGTGTAATCCCTTTTCCGTTCTGTCGTCCGTGGGGAACAATGCTTTCTACTGTCCCAGCGACAGGGCAAGAAGTCTGTCCACATTTATTGCGGTTGTGCTCACGACAGATATGCCGCACAAAGTTACAGTCAAAGCTCCCCAAATTTTGAAAAGGCCGTTCAGCACATTCACGTTCATATTTATTGTAAGAAAAATCATGATGGTAGCGGAGAGCGGATGTACAATAAGACCAACGCAAAGATCAGTGATCGCTAGACATCGAAAGAAAAGCTTTGTCGGAGGATGAATAAAAGAGACATTCTTTAGAGCTATGAGGGTAAGCCCATTGCCCGCAGTAGCGGTGATGGAAAGAAAAATGTTCAAAGCTGAGAAAAATTCAGCTATGCCTGCTGGTGGTGCTCCGAGTGTTGGGTTCAGTTTGCTTGTGTAGTTTCCTTGTCCTGTAATGTGCGCCATTGGGTGGTCTGAAAATAGGATTGTCTTGAAGTTGACGAGGTTATGGAGCTTTGAGCTTTGAGAAAAAAATCTTCAGCTTGCAGCTTTGTTACGGAAATGATGAATTTATAAGTCGCTTATAAGACGTCCGCTTCTGCTTTGTTAGTAGGGAACTTAAGCTGCAGACGTTTTCTGCACGGCGACGGCAAGCGTAAGTAAATTTTACTTCCGATCAACGTTTCCCGCCAACATGTTCAGCCGTCGCGACTTCGCGCCGACGTTACTTTGCCTATTTTCACGTTGCCTGTAAAACGCGAGTTTAACCTTGTGATTTTTGTGCTTTTATGCCACTTTACGTTTACATTTTCGTCCGTATCCGACGCCTAAACTATTGTTCTTTCGTTTTGGAGCCTGTATTTCGAGTTTATGGATGTTACTTACATTTATGAAGCTTTTTAGATCATACCGTAAAGATGGCTTCGACAGTAAAAATGTAAGTGTTGAAAGCATGTTGTTTATCAAGTGATTTGTCATGTTAGATTTGTACTACCCGCTGAAATATTGCCAGCTTACAATGATTCGTAAGCCTTTGTGATCGGCAAGTCGGTTTATTGGATCTCTGTAAACATTTTAAATGTAATTTTTCTTTGCTTTTCTTTTTAGTGTAAATAGTGAAATAGACAGATGACCTCGCTGTTCTACTGTGTGAAATATAAATAGCGAGCGAATTGTTTCGCCAGGCTGTGGTTGATTTCGGAAGTCAATCTTTTGGAGATTTATCAAGTTCGACCATCCACATTTTTTAAATTCTGAATTTCAATTTGCTTAACATTCGGCTTCGCACCTTATCGATTATTTGAGAATCAAATCTTGCACAGATATTCTGCTGACATTTTGGGTTTGTAGCGGTGTAGTAGCCCTCCCATAACCCCAATAATTCTTCGTTTTAAAATATATAACTATCAATCGATAATAGCAGCGGTTTCGCTTAGAACTTTTTCACGAGGTTTTTTGAGGTTTTGCAGCAGGATTTGAAGAAGTTGCCGTCGCGAAAACTTCCCTTGCTTAAAGCTTTTTAATTCGGTGGCAGCAACGGCGCCTTCTATTCCAGTTTCCCTCGGTAACAGGCGTCGCCGTCGCTCCTAAAACGTCGGTGCTTAAGTTCCCTAGTGTTAATACAGGGACACCCTAGTAATCCTTAAAAGCCTGGTGTTTATTACAATTTGTGTTTTCTTGAATACGTGGGTTGAAAGTAATAGATCTGTCAGTTGGTTGTATTTGGTTTCATACAATAAAGACAGCAAGAACAGTATCGTTCACAGAATTTTTTAGCAAAAGGTTTTCAATGGAAAGAATCGTCAGTATTTCATATCCTGCTGTAACTTTGGTGTAGAGTCTTCACGAGTCTGATCAATTGATATAAGGCCCAGGCATATAACAACTGTAAACCTGTTTCCCTCTTGTAATTAAAAGCCGAGCCGTGCTTGTTTATTAAAAAGCCTTTAAAATTGTGATCAACTTGTCAAAGGTAGTGCACCATACATACAAAAGTATTCCTGATCACACACAAAAAATTGTAAATATGAAAAAGAAATTGTGAATATTTTAATATTCACATGCATTCGGGACTTCGCAAGATGTTAAGCTGTACAGACACAGTTTTATTTCCAGGAAAAATTGTTTTCTAATTAGTTTTAACTTCTGAAAATTAGCATCTGTTGTGTTCTATTAGCTTTAAAATTTCGAGCGCATGGCCGTTGACACGGTTCGAACGAAACGGCAGATGATGTTTGGCACCTTCGTGATTCCATCTGTACTAGCAATGGATATATAATTTTTTATTCTGCAGCGAGTTAAAAGTGTGTTTTAACTTGTACAGGACAAACCTTTTTTCAGGTAAGGCATACACCGAATGCAAATATGGCGGACCACTCGGTTGGTGCCTGGGACGAGCTGCATGAAAGCGAGGCTAGTAAGGCTTCGGTGTTTTGTTTTGACAATGCTTTCCTACAGAATTTTTACTTATTCGTCGATCTGCTGTGTTTCTTTTCGCCGTTCCTACGAGTTGCTGTGTTTCTAAATGCCACGAGAAGTGATAGAAGTGTTCACTGTTTGCCTCCGAAAGGGAAAAAGTGGATCAATGCAATTCGTTGAGACGAAAGAAAGGAGTTCACGATCGCCGCGGGAACTTTTTATTAAGTTTGTTCACTACATTTCAGGTTAGAAGACTTTAGAAAATGTGTAAGCGTTCACATTTACCTCCAAGTCGTTCTTATTTGGCTCAACGCTTTCACTAGCTTTAACTATGGAGGCAGTTGAATTTCATTCACTTGATTAGTATTTGATCGTGCGATTCTGTGCGAGTGGATCGGACGCGGACAAAGCCGTACATGAACAACTTCTTTTGAGACAGAGGATGTCTTGGAAGTGGAGTTTTTCTTTACCTTGGGGAAGGTACTGGCCATGCAACTCCTGCTAGAACATCACCAGACACCACATAAGCTCGTCATTTACACGAATTTTCTAAGATCTTCTAACTTGAAAGGTAGCGAACAAACCTCAATAGTTCGCACGGCGATCGTGAAACTTTCGTCTCAACGCTTTTTCGTCTCTCACGTTTTCCCTTAGAGGCAAACGGTGAACACTTCTATCACTTCTCGTGGCATTCAGAAACACAGCAACTCGTAGGAGCAGGGAAAAGAAACACACCTGATCGACGAATAAGCAAAACTTTTGTAGGAAAGCATTGTCGAAGCAAAACACAGAAGCCTGACTAGCCTCGCTTTCATGCAGCTCGTCCCAGGCACCAACCGAGTGGTCCGCCATATTTGCATTCGGTGTATGTTTTTTAGTATTATCAGATCACCTGCGTTTTGCAAGCGGAATTTTTTTTTAGAGAAACTAAATTTTTGACTAGCCGACGCTGTCAGACTGTGAAGCAATTAATTTTACGTTCACTTTGAGAAGTGTGGGAAATTTGGCACGGTGGCTGAGACAGCACAAACAAGATATAATGTTTTTAAATGACAAAATAATCATCAATGTTTATTAGCAGAATATTGTAGCAAAAATGCCACTCCTCAGTGTAAAATATTCCCAAAAAAGCCGTGAAACCTGGACTTTCTCAAACCCGTTCGCTTCTAGTTCAGAAGTTCCGCTCTGTCGTGCCTAGCGCTGCCTGAACTCGACTTGTAGAACGTTTAATTTAAAAGGTAAAATGTGTTGCTATTGACAAAATAAATATTTGTCGTTGCGCAGTCTAGTAGCGTGGGCTAATCAAGAATATATTTTCTCCAAACACTTCCCGTTGCTAGTGAAGGTAATTTGAAATCGAAATTTGAGTTTCTCGTTAACATGACGTCCTTAAAAAAATGTCTTGAAATTTACAAAAAAATATGCAAGACTTCACCTGCCTAAAGTTCATCAATAAAAACTGTGTCAAATAAATGTCATTTGTCATTAAATTTCACAACAGTGCTTCCACTGGATTATGAAACGCATTTTTTATTCCTACACTTTTGACTACAATCAGTTTTTTTACTAATTACGGCCTCCCTTGTTACGGAATAGAGCCTTAGTCACTATGATTGGATATGTTGTGGATGTGAGCTGGTCTACTCTAGCTTGCAGATCTTTCGAGTGCAGCAGCTGACCTTGTAATTTGTTGGGTTGCGCTGTTTTGTGTTATAGGCAAGAAGGACTCTTGCTTTAATTCTGCCCAGCTTTGGACTCATCCGAAGAGAAATCAACCTATTCCCAACTAGATTAAAGTTAAAACGATATTTGGGTCAAATTTATGGCTAGTAGAATGCGCATCCTAATTTGTCTACGGTTGTGTAGCTTATCTTTCGTTGTGTCCCCTGGTAGCGCTGTCTCTATCTATTCCAGTTCGATTTGAAGGCAAATTTGAACATTACAAGTAATGTATTTGATACCGTTCTATTTTGGCGCTATTTGGAAACTGTCAATTGAACGTTTTTCATCTTTATGTCGACCCAAACAGCCAGTCTTTTAAAAACAGGAAAACTGCCTGATTGTGTCTTTAACTGCTTGTTTCACTTCTCTGATTTTCCAACAGTACAATATCGGATTTAAAGATGAGTTTAAGAATAGCAAAGTTGCTACAGCAAACCAAGCCACGTCGTGTTTTATTCCATTCGCATCTAGCACAGCCACAATGATCCACGGAAGATAGCAGGCAACTAATGCCAACTGCACCCACATAATGCTGGAAACTGTCTTTTTGTATCTTGCTATGTTTCGTGGAATCCCTTCTGCGTGCCCTTGTCCATTGCTTTGTACTTGGGCTTGTTGATGTCGTAGTTTGAGATGGATCCTCGCGTAACAGAAAATCGAAGTCACCAGACAAAGTGTTAAGCCAACAGTGGCTACCTTTAAGGCGATATCAATTCTCTTCACCCAGAGCCATCCAAATGGAGGAGTAATTAACCAAACACAAGTAAAGACAAAACGAGCTCGCCTTAATGTTACGACATGTCTGTATCTTAGTCCCAACGACAGGGCGAGAAGTCTGTCCACACTAATTGCGGTTGAGCTCGCGACAGATAGGCCACACAAAGTTATAGTCAAAGCGCCATTAATTTGAAAAACGTGGTACAGCACATTCTCGTTCATATTTATTGTAAGTAAAATAAAGTAAGTAGCGAAGAGCGGCTGTACAATAAGACCAACGCAAAGATCAGTGACTGCCAAACATCGAAAAAAAAGCTTTGTCGGAGGATGAATAGAAAAGACATTCTTTAGAGCAACCAGGATTAGAGCATTACCCACAGCAGCGGCGATGGAAAGAAAAATGTGCAAAGCTGAAAAAAATTTAGGTATGCCTGCTGGTGGTTCGCTGATCATGAGTGTTTGGTTCAGCTTGCTTGTGTAGTTTCCTTGTCCAGTGAAGTTCGCCATTGTTCCTGGCTGGTCTGAAAATTAAGCTTGCCTTGAGGCTGAGGATGTAACGGAGCTTTGAGAAAACAGCTTCAGTTTGCAGCTTTGCTTTCGCTAATAAGACGTCCGCTTGTGCTTTGTAAATGTTTCAACAGGAGTTCCTATTAATCCTTAAAGGCCCGGTGTTTACTGCAATTTGTGTTTGACCGTTTTCTTGAATGTGTGGGTTATTTAACAATTATTCCAAGAGCGCGTATTGGATATGAGATGGTAGATAGTCAACGAGACGCGTTAAGCGCCACGTTGGCTATAACTATCTCATATCCAACAAGCGCGAGTGGAATAATTGTTTTATTAAAAGCATACGCCGTAGCCTGTAAACCAAACAAAACTCAGGAATTGCAATATATCATGGCTAGTTTTTAATAACAATTAATGATAACAGCGGTAAAGATGATATACTCTAGTAATTAAAACAAGATCGTACTTGTTTATTAAAACTCCTTCATAATTGAGATCAATTTGTCAAAGGTAGTACACCATATATACTTGTATTGAGCTCGAGCAAACGAAACTAAAGATATCTTTTTTTTGGTGCGTATGTTAAGGAACACTCTAAAATGTCCATATGCATTTACGACTTCACAAGATGCTAATCTATACATGCACAGTTTGAAAGCAGCGTTTCCTAATTAATTAACTATTAGTTTTAACTTCTGACAGTTAGGGTCTGTTGTGTTTAATTAGCTTTAAAATTTGAACGAAGGGCCGTTAACCTGGTCTGAACAAAATGAGAGATAATGTTTGGTACCTGTTTTGCGATTCACTCTTAGCTGGCGACGAAAAAAAAATTGTTCTGCAGCAAGTTAAAAGTGCATTTAACTTGTACGGAACGAAACCGTTTTCTAGGAAAGGTATTTTTAACAGTATTCTCAGATCACCTGCATTTTGCAAGAGAGGTATTTTAGAGAAACTAAATTTTTGACTTGCCGACTCTGCCAGACTGTGTTGACGCCAAATATTTATTTCGCACAAAACAACTAATTTTGTATTCACGTTGAGGAGCGTGGAAAATTTGGCACTTGTGGCTGAGACGCACAAACAAGACAGAATGTTTTTCAAATGATAAAAAAAATTTATTACCAGAATGTTGTAGCAAAATTGCCGCAGCAAATAGTCAAAAAGCCGTGAAAACAAAAGAGAGACTTCCTCCCAACCAGAAAGAAACACACAACCCCAAATTGTCCAATAGAAATGGTAGCAAACTTCAACCCCTCTGCTGGCGTGCCGAGTTATGTAAGCAGCGACGACATTTCGGAAAGGCGTACAATTTGAAAGATTTTCATCTTCAGTCCTCTTCAGGGTTTTGTACCAGGGTTGTGTATCATAAAGCTTTCTGGTAGAAAGAATATAGAGGATATCACACGTCGGCTCGAAGATATGAATTTTATGTTCGGGTGGCAAAACAATATAAGTGAGATATTGGTTTTGCCACGCGAACATAAAATTCATTGTTCTTTTCTGACATAAAGCGTGGAATGCAATTACCATAATTACCTCCCTTGGCACTCGTGTTTAATCGGAACACCTTCGGAAATCTTAAAGTTTGGACTTTTCCGACAATTTTGTGTCCAAGAATTCATCGCGGATTTAAACCTTCACGAGCTAGCATTGCAGAGAGGTATACCAGGGATACTGTAGTGTGTCATGACAGAAGCGGAATTCTAAAATAGCGCTTTTAAAAAAGATAGAAGCCGTTAAATTCAAATTTGCACATTTAAACGACGTTTACTCGCTGGCAAAGTTTAAATTAAAAAATCCGCATCTGTCATGACACACTAGAGGTCTTGACTCATCTGTGTTTGATAAAATCGCATAGTGCTGTCTTCTACTCGATCTGCAAACTTGGACACAAAATCATGGATTTCGCAATTTCGTGCTAACGGCGCTCTAGCGTCGACGTAAAGCGCAAACTTTCAAATCAAAAACAACATTCGTAAACTTCCATCATTCTTTTATGTCTCTGGAGAATGTTAGCTCAATCGTATCCAAAGCGGCCGAGATATAAGCGTTTAAAAAGATGTAGGAAAAGCAAAATTTTGCTAATGAATTTATTCATGGCCATGTGTCACCTCTCGTTCTCCACGCTGCCTGAACTAAAATGTTTTGCTCTTGGCAAAACAAACATTTGTCGTTGCAGTCTAGTAGCGTGGGCAATTCAAGAATTAAAACACTTCCCGTTGCAAGTAGAGGTGATTTGAAATCGAAATTTGAGTTTCTCGTAAACATAATGTCCTTTAAAAATGCCTTGAAATTTACAAAATAAATATGCAAAACTTCACAAGCCTAAAGTTCGTCATTTCAGGAGAAAATGGCAGTGGAAATTAAAACCTTGTCAATTGCCATTATGAAATTAACTGTGGTCGTGAGATCGATACGATCAAAAAAATGCATTACTGTTGGAATGGTTCGATAATCGGGAATCCGTTTCTATTCTGCCTCTAGGGTCATCTGCTGTACGTTCGCGTTGTAGTTTTAAAAGTCGTTTTTACTCTCCTTTCTTCTGTTACTATCTACAATATACTAGCTGGTTTCTTTTTCTCTGTTTCTGCATGTTCTCTGTGCGACTTGCTTTAAGCTGAAGAGCGTTCGAAACCATTTCGGGTCAGCGGTGTGTATGTACAGCATCGAAAGTTCCGAAAACACAGTTTTTGACAGCGCGCTTCATCTGATCGCAACCTAACGAGATGATTCGGTCGGCATTGATGAGGGCCTGTTAGGGTGGGTATAAATGAGTCGAGTCTGAATTTTAAACCTTGTCATGACGCAATGTGGAATGGTCCCGCATATCGCTTTCATATATATTTTTTGTTGACGAAAAGGCGGACGTGAGTACACATTGTCAAAATGCAGAACAGGAATATCTCAGGTCTGGGTCAGGCGACAATAACTGAATGCCACCAAAATTCCACTTTCGGAGTTCAAAGATTCAAGTACGGCCGAGTTCCTTCGCTTCTCGTGGGGACAATAATTATCAAATGTCGGAGAATGACATCAAGAAGGTACGTGGAAAGCGAGTTTAGCTCTTCGTGTCCTTTTATTTGCGAAACATATGCAATTATTGGACGAGGTTGAGCAAAATATCGTGAAGGCTGAGGTAAATAATTGATCTGCGAGGCAGATATTCTCTAATTCTTTCCTATGGTTCTAATACCTAAACGGTCGCTTTCTTGCAGATTTCAAGAGACGTGAGGGTCAGATTTTTGTATTATGTAAAATGTAAGGAAACCTCGAAAATAATTAGTTTTCTGAGGCAAGGAAATGTCAAAGAAGTACGAAACCAAACTTGGCAAACTTGCTTCACTAAAGAAGCATTGACTAGACGCATGTTTACGATGGCTTTACGGTTTTGGTTTCTGAGGAAACTGTTGTGCTGTGTCGGCAGGCAAGTGAAGCACTTAGTTAATTATCAACTGGAAGTTGATAAATAATGGTAATTGAACTGAGTAGAGTGCAATTTGGTCTGAAATCATACGCGTGATTTCAAAATCGAACAAGTGCGCAGCGCGAGTTCGATGTGAAATCATATGTATGATTTCAGACCAAAATTGCACGACACGAAATTCAACTACCACTCTATTACATCCATTTTGAAATTGTACAATTTAAACGCTTCGTGATTTTAGTCAATACCGATATTTTATTGATCCAGCAAATAAAAAAGATGCAATTTTGAGCAAACAATGGTGGACTGCATTTTCTTTCTCTCATCTTCTTACACTTTGATTGGTTACGTTAAACAAGCCTTGAAATCTAATTGGTTGTTTTGTTTAGAGTTTATTTCTTATTGACTGGGAAAAGATGCGACTTAGAGCAAAAAGTAGTGTGATTCGTGAATAAATCGCACTGCTGAGAGCCAATCAGATTGCAAGGATCACAAGAGATTTCAAAATAGATGTAATAAAGGTAAATAAACCGCCTTAGCGAATTTTGAATTGCGTTATTAAATACATTTACGCGATACGAATAAACAGGCTTTAAGACTTTTACGCGATACATAAAGAAGCGCAACAATGCGTTATTCACGAACGATTTTGCACAGAGCGTATTCAGCCATATTCGATACGAATATTTCAGGGGTATCTCACATATTGTGTGCGTCTTGAATACTCTACGATTCCATGGCATCGCGATAGAGTATTCAATGTAAGAATACGCTAGAATATTTTTTTGCTTTGCACAGTGTAGTTTATTTAAAAGCGCGCTCGAACAGATGAACCAAGGTCTACAACAACAAACAGCGGTCACTGAGTTTTCACAGATTTCATATCAAGCTGGGCACGGTTGGTCTTAGAAGGTATCGAAGTTTTAATTTGTCTTGGGTAACTGTTTTTCGCTAGAAGTGTTTTGTGGTGTGTGGCATTAGTTAAAGTCAAAACAAAAAGGCAAAAAAATCCCAAGAAAAAACTCGAAATTCACGCTTATCTAGATTAGTAACGCGCAACTTGTCAGTTTGATCAGAACGCAATAACTTTTTTTTGCGCGGCCATGACTTAGATGAGCCAACGTAGGTTACAAAAACAAATCCTAACGATGCTCCAAATCTGAATTCTCATTACTGATTACCATATGTTTCCTTTTATGCTAGTTGTGAGAATCTGGAGGTACATCAGCAAATATCGTCCAATTGATGCTTTTCTTTATTCTCGTCAACCTGTCTGCTAGAAAATATTACCGTGCAACCCATGTAAGTCACACATCATCAGAATTGACTAGCGCTACTAAAAATGCGAAATATTGCAGTGAAATTCCGATTTCTTGAACCTCCTGATAAAATAGCTCAGGAACCAAAAGTTTTTCCCTCAGATTTTCTTCTCTCACTCAAACTCTGCCATTTTACTTCCGATTTCTCAAACTACTGATTTCGTGAACTAATTTTTTCGTTTCCCTTTGAGGTTCGAGAAATCAGAATTCCCGCACTGTATTACTTTGCAACTAGTTCTCCGCCCAGAAAGATAGCCTTTCTCTCAAATATGAAAATTATCTCCATGGATTTGAAGTCCCCACCCACCCTAGCTCTCACCCCGCACGCTGTTCGATGTTCATTTGGCGACAGCTTGCATGTTTAGGGGTTTTCGGTATTGTTAAATTGTGAGAGTCCATTTCATTTCCAGCCAGTTTTGAACGAATAATTTGTTTCGATTACAATCCCTTTCTTCCCCCACGTACTCGCGAGAGAAAATCCAAAAGAATTTTTAAGTCTTTGAAAAAAAAACAGATCTTGCACGGGCTAGAGGTCCTTTTTAGGTTATGATAAAACTGTTCCCGTAAATACTCGCATATGGTTGGCTGACAGCAGAACAGTTTATCCCAAATCGTATCCCTAGCTGAAAATTTAAAATCATCGTATTGATCAGAGTTTCGCCACTGTCACAACTCTTTTCCTGTCTGCTTCATCAGGCTGCTGACTCACATTCTAGAATGTTGTTACAGTTTTGATTAAGAGCATAAATGCGTGCATGGAAAAGGCGACGTGGCCTAGTGATTAGGGCGCTGGACTTGTAATCCAGGGATCCCGGATTCAAATCTTCCTCCCAGCCAGTAGATGGATTTGTGTTTGGTCGCCCCGAATTCAACTCCTCCACCCTTTGTAAATAACAAACTTGTCAGCCTCCTTCCAGTTGGGATTTTTAACAAGTTTCTGTTCTATTTACAATATTCGCTTTTTTATTTACAGTGCCCGCAATAAGCACAGCAGAGCTAAAAACATTGACACTTAAATAAAGCGATTTATTTATTTTAACTTTACTATTTATTAAAAAGACGTTCCAACCAATAATTTCTTTAACCACAAGCCTGCAAGACGCCAGAACAAGCTTTTGGGAGCCATTGCTTAGATTAGACTGCCTCGCGACGTAGGCTAGACCGCGTTGCGATTTGGCAAATCCTCGTTTTATTAATTCATTTTCCGAGTTCAGTGGCTAATAGCCACTTCAAAAAAGAGCAGTTGTGGCACATAGGGCCTTTAATTATTATTAAGTATCACTCTATTTTCACTCATCATTTGTATTTCGCCGTCATCGGCGACCAATATTTATTCACATAGCGAAGTTTTAACACAGTAGTATTTAAAAAATACTACAGTGTCTTCAAGATATATTTACTTTTTAGTTTCAGCGGAATATTTGGACTTTTATAATTAAGGGGCGGACCATTAGAAAAGTGAAGGGGGGAGGGAGATTTTTAGCTTGCAATAATTTTTTCGGGGCCCATTGCCTGTACAAGAATTTTTGTACTTTAACGTTACTTTCCATTATAAAATTTATTTTATGTCATAAAATACCTTCTGCACAATTTTAACTTTAAGAAATTTAATTTACTGTGGGAGATTTCAAAAGTAAATAGCAGTTTATAGTGAAAAATTGTGTAATTAATATACCTGTTTTACGCGAAGGAACGAATTTTCAGGCGAGGGAGCCCAAAAGCTAGCACTGATTGTAATGTATTAAAATGGGCCAGAGCCCAATTCCGTAGGGAAGTCCGGTACATGCTTCCCCGGGAAAATGTTGAGAATCTAAACACGCTCTAATGCCATTTGGAGCATTTTGGAACACTTAACGAGAAGAATTATGATTTTGGTTTAATATCAAAATGCGGCAAATCTTGTACATGAATTATTTTCTTTGTGTTTTTCCTTGCATGAACTTTTTTCAGACATTTTTCCTTTAAAGTTTCAACTGTGTTAATGATAACCAATTTTTTACACACACAAGATGCCAGAACCAAAACCATGCAGCAAAGACAAAGCGCCTGAATAAATCATGTGAATCAGCAACCCGTTAGTCTTTTTTTGCGGAGTGAGTCATCATTGATTCCATCGTTAAATGTTTAGTTGGCAAAATCAAATGTCACGTTATCTCCAATCAGCATGAACGATGCCCACTCGCAAACCTTACTGAAGCCGTTGCCTCTCATCCACTTCATGGCCTCATGAAGAGATTCGCTAGCACTCTTCCCACGAACAAGGTGCTCGTAGAAACGACCCATCAGTTGCTTTGTTGCACTGTCTCGTATGGGCCACAATGCCACCAGTACTGAACGTGCACCGGATCCTAAGAACGCTCGGGCAATTCCAACCACTCCTTCGGCACGAATCTGTCCACGTCCACTGTGACAGCAACTAAGTACCACCAACTTAGCTCGCAGTCGTACTTTCGAAATGTCAGACATTGTCAATAAGTACTCTTCTTCTTTTGGAATCTTTCTGGTAGGGCGTAGAGGGGAAAGGGCAATCTCTCCTCTTTCAGCATTACCATGTGCAGCAAAATGTATCAGACTAACTGAATGCAACCTTCCAAGTACCGCCTGCTTGGTTGCGCACTGTCCTAACAAGGGCTGTACGCCAAGCAGTTCAGCAATCATTTCTGCTTCCTTTCTTGCACAAGGTAATGGTGAAAAGGTCTTACGACGACATCTCTTATAACGTACCTGGCCAACCTCAGGATCACCCACTATCAGTGCACCAGTCTGACTGTGATAGTCTGCTGGACTGTCCTGAATGAGCTTGAGAGTCGACAATGAAGGAGCGATGCGGATCCTGAAAGCCTCTGATAAAAACATCCCACATTTATCACTTAACGCTGCAAATGGAACTTTGTTTAACGACCGATCAGGAACAATGATGATTTCGGGTTCCTCTAGTAAGTCAGCCACAGGAGCGATGAGCATTCTGTAACACAAAGAAAGGCTCGATTCCTCATTTTGACTTTCTGCATCGTCATACTTCACGAGTCGCCAAGCTGCGGGGCTCTCTTCCTGGCATGATTTCAGTTTTGACTCAATGTCATTTAACGATCGATCTTCGCAATTCTCTTCGGGTAAAGTGCCAAAGCTACGAAAGCATTTGGTAAAAAAATCATCAAAACTGTCAGTTAATCCGCTGGGTGCAAGGTTTTCGCTTATTCCTAGTGTACGGAAATGAATGACTCCGCTGGTTTTGATAATCCACAAAAACAAATATTGAACATGATAGGAAATGTACAGGCAAGCACAATTACTTTCTTTTCTCATAATATTTTCAATGCCAATCCACGATTGGGGATTAGCTGAGATTTGCATTTCAACAGAGTACTGAGTCGCCATCAAGTCTGCTAGGGCTCTAGCCCGTGATAGCTCTAAAACATAAAGAGCATTGTTAGGATGTCCAAAAAAACAAAAGAACTTACTCAGAACCTGATAAGGAATATCGTGAACGTCTAAAAGTGATATTTTAAACTGATCGTTGTCTTCCAATAACCCACGCAAATCTTCGCTTTTATTAACACACAAATGCAGACAGTCAAACGCTTCCTCCATTTTTTCTTGTAATAACTTTGAAACTGTAAGGTTAAAAAGATGTTGAAGCTCTGAGTGAAGGTCTTTAATATCTTTACTAATTGAAATTGCCGTCTCAAAATAACGTTCGGCCATGACATAGTCACCAAAAGATTGAAACACAGTTCCTAAGTTTCCGTAAGATGATGCTACTCCATTTCTGTCACCAATTTCAATTTTGATCGCAAGTGCTTTCTCATGACATTCTCTCGCTTCGTCATATTCACCAAGGGATTGAAACACAGTTCCTAAGTTTCCGTAAGATGATGCTTCTCCATTTCTGTCACTATTTTCAATTGTGATCGCAAGTGCTTTCTCAAGATATTCTCTCGCTTTCTCATATTCACCAACGGATCTAAACACAGTTCCTAAGTTTCCGTAAGACGATGCTTCTCCCTTTTTGTCACCAATTTCAACTCTGATCGCAAGTGCTTTCTCGTAATATTCTATAGCTTTGTCATACTCACCAAGGGATTGAAACACAGTTCCTAAGTTTCCGTAAGATGATGCTTCTCCCTTTTTGTCGCCAATTTCAATTTTGATCGCAAGTGCCTTCTCAAGATATTCTCTAGCTTTGTCATAGTCACCAACGGATTGAAACACAGTTCCTAAGTTTCCGTAATCTGTTGCTTCCCCCTCTTTGTCACCAATTTCAACTCTGATCGCAAGTGCTTTCTCATGATATTCTCTAGCTTTGTCATAGTCACCAACGGATTGAAACACAGTTCCTAAGTTTCCGTAAGATGATGCTTCTCCCTTTTTGTCGCCAATTTGAATTTTGATCGCAAGTGCTTTCTCAAGATATTCTCTAGCTTTGTCATACTCACCAAGGGATTGAAACACAGTTCCTAAGTTTCCGTAATCTGTTGCTTCTCCCTCTTTGTCACCAATTTCAACACTGATCGCAAGTGCTTTCTCATGATATTCTCTAGCTTTGTCATAGTCACCAACGGATTGAAACACAGTTCCTAAGTTTCCGTAAGATGATGCTTCTCCCTTTTTGTCGCCAATTTGAATTTTGATCGCAAGTGCTTTCTCAAGATATTCTCTAGCTTTGTCATACTCACCAAGGGATTCAAATACAGCTCCTAAGTTTCCGTAATCTGTTGCTTCTCCCTTTTTGTCACCAATTTCAACTCTGATCGCAAGTGCTTTCTCATGATATTCTCTAGCTTTGTCATAGTCACCAACGGATTGAAACACAGTTCCTAAGTTTCCGTAAGATGATGCTTCTCCCTTTTTGTGGCCAATTTGAATTTTGATCGCAAGTGCTTTCTCAAGATATTCTCTAGCTTTGTCATACTCACCAAGGGATTGAAACACAGTTCCTAAGTTTCCGTAATCTGTTGCTTCTCCCTCTTTGTCACCAATTTCAACACTGATCGCAAGTGCTTTCTCATGATATTCTCTAGCTTTGTCATAGTCACCAACGGATTGAAACACAGTTCCTAAGTTTCCGTAATCTGTTGCTTCTCCCTCTTTGTCACCAATTTCAACTCTGATCGCAAGTGCTTTCTCATGATATTCTCTAGCTTTGTCATAGTCACCAACGGATTGAAACACAGTTCCTAAGTTTCCGTAAGATGATGCTTCTCCCTTTTTGTGGCCAATTTGAATTTTGATCGCAAGTGCTTTCTCAAGATATTCTCTAGCTTTGTCATACTCACCAAGGGATTGAAACACAGTTCCTAAGTTTCTGTAATCTGTTGCTTCTCCCTCTTTGTCACCAATTTCAACACTGATCGCAAGTGCTTTCTCATGATATTCTCTAGCTTTGTCATAGTCACCAACGGATTGAAACACAGTTCCTAAGTTTCCGTAATCTGTTGCTTCTCCCTCTTTGTCACCAATTTCAACACTGATCGCAAGTGCTTTCTCATGATATTCTCTAGCTTTGTCATAGTCACCAACGGATTGAAACACAGTTCCTAAGTTTCCGTAAGATGATGCTTCTCCCTTTTTGTGGCCAATTTGAATTTTGATCGCAAGTGCTTTCTCAAGATATTCTCTAGCTTTGTCATACTCACCAAGGGATTGAAACACAGTTCCTAAGTTTCCGTAATCTGTTGCTTCTCCCTCTTTGTCACCAATTTCAACACTGATCGCAAGTGCTTTCTCATGATATTCTCTAGCTTTGTCATAGTCACCAACGGATTGAAACACAGTTCCTAAGTTTCCGTAATCTGTTGCTTCTCCCTCTTTGTCACCAATTTCAACTCTGATCGCAAGTGCTTTCTCATGATATTCTCTAGCTTTGTCATAGTCACCAACGGATTGAAACACAGTTCCTAAGTTTCCGTAAGATGATGCTTCTCCCTTTTTGTGGCCAATTTGAATTTTGATCGCAAGTGCTTTCTCAAGATATTCTCTAGCTTTGTCATACTCACCAAGGGATTGAAACACAGTTCCTAAGTTTCCGTAATCTGTTGCTTCTCCCTCTTTGTCACCAATTTCAACACTGATCGCAAGTGCTTTCTCATGATATTCTCTAGCTTTGTCATAGTCACCAACGGATTGAAACACAGTTCCTAAGTTTCCGTAAGATGATGCTTCTCCCTTTTTGTGGCCAATTTGAATTTTGATCGCAAGTGCTTTCTCAAGATATTCTCTAGCTTTGTCATACTCACCAAGGGATTGAAACACAGTTCCTAAGTTTCCGTAATCTGTTGCTTCTCCCTCTTTGTCACCAATTTCAACACTGATCGCAAGTGCTTTCTCATGATATTCTCTAGCTTTGTCATAGTCACCAACGGATTGAAACACAGTTCCTAAGTTTCCGTAATCTGTTGCTTCTCCCTCTTTGTCACCAATTTCAACTCTGATCGCAAGTGCTTTCTCATGATATTCTCTAGCTTTGTCATACTCACCAAGGGATTGAAACACAGTTCCTAAGTTTCCGCAAGATGATGCTTCTCCATTTCTGTCACCAATTTCAATTTTGATCGCAAGTGCTTTCTCAAGATATTCTCTAGCTTTGTCATACTCACCAAGGGATACAAACACAGTTCCTAAGTTTCCGTAATCTGTCGCTTCGCCTTCTTTGTCACCAATTTCAACTCTGATCGCAAGTGATTTCTCATGATATTCTCTAGCTTTGTCATATTCGCCAAGATGAGTAGACACAATTCCAAACTGTCCATAAGCGTATCCTTCTCCTCTTTTATCATCTCTGTCTTTCATGATTTTGATGGCTCTATGATAATATTCTCTTGCCTCTGCATATTTACACTGGCGTTTATAGATGTTGGCTAGTAAAATTGTTATACTTCCTTCCATATATAGTTTGCCAAAGAGTTCTATATTTCCAGGTACGTCATTTTTTAGGAAGATCAAACATTCTTTGCATAACTTGATGGCTTTTAATGCACGACCGGTGTTGGCAAGGAACTTTGCAACAACTAAGCCTACCAAGATTGTTTGTACGACTTGTAAAATGTCATCTATGTTGTTCATAATGACCTCTTCTGTAAGGTTGTAAAAAAATAGAAATCAAATTGTATCCTTACTTTAATTATGCTTTTTTTTTATTAAGATAAACTTAGTATTCCAAACTGATCGCTGAATAATAATTCCAATTATAATTTCCATTTCGCTATTGGGGCAATCTAGCAGAAGATGAGTAAAACACTTAGTGTTGTTAGCAATAAGGAGGTGAAGGTGACCTGAAATTCGGAATAAAATTCTTCCTACTAGTAAATGTTGTTCCCTTTTGATCTTGACTCTCAGTGGTACATACGTAGGGTTAAAAAGGGTATCTAAAGAAGACTTAAAGTGCTTATGAAGTAAAAAATAATTACTGCTTATTTTAACGGCTTTTCAAAATAAAGAAGAACGGCGTTTTTTATAAATATCTTCTTTTGTTATAGAGATATTTAGGTTTTTGTTTTTATGCAAATGAAGAAAGTGACGACGTCATTAATTGCTGCACAAAAAGATAAATCACTGAATCAAGCCTATCTCTTGAAGTATTAAAGCGGTGTTCTTCAAACTTGGCACAATAAATTTACAAGACACAAAATAGCATACGTTTTCCGTTGCCATGGCTACAGTTTTGCCGTAAAGACTTATTTTTTATAAATACTGACATTCCCACTTTATGCATAAACAAAGGTTATACACTCCCAACAAGCTAAAGAGGAGAGTTAAAGTAATATGGGTACCACGTGTGTTCCACTCCAGACCCTCTGCTCCATTTCAAAGAGTTGCAAATGAAGATATATTGTTTATAACAGAAGAAGACTGGAGCCAAAAGTGTTGCCATGGCAACGGTGCAACGGGTGTCATATTGTGCCTTTTTTGATGAACATTTATGATGCCAAGTTTGAAGAACACCACTCTAATATTTTAAGAGATATCCTTGATTTAGTGTTTTATCTTTTCGTCGAACAGTTAATGACGTCATCACTTTCATCATTTGCATAATACAAAAACATAAATATCTCCAAAACGAAATAACATATTTCTAAAAAGAAAACGCCATTCTTCCTTATTTTGAAAATCCTTTAAACTAAGCAGTAATTACTTTTTACTTCATAGGCACTTCAAATAGATTAATAAGAATATGTGTGCTTGGGACCTACTTTAAAAATTGTCACTATCGCGCCGGCACAAGGAAAATGATTTGGTAGAAAATATTCAGAGTCAGCTAGATCACCAACTTCAGCGAGGAAACCAATTCCGTTATAACTCTAAAAGGTATCGTATATAAAAAAGTTGAAAAATAATAATAATGATAATAATAATAATAATAATAATAATAATAATAATAATTATTATTATTATAATAATTCCCAAGTCGAATAATCAGTGGAAAGTAAGATGTTTTAAGCTTCGAACGGGAGTCGAACCCATGACCTTCCAGATACCATTTGACTCGTGGTGAGCGAGGTCATATACTAGGTTCTTATGTGCGACACATGTCCTTCCATAACTGCAAGGCTCAATATGTCGAAAAAATAAATGTGAATAATTGATAAGTGAAATGGTGACATGGATAAAGTGAAATAAATGAAGAAGCGTTCTCAAGGTTATGGGTTCGACTCCCATTGGGGAAGTCAGAACATGTTTTTTCTGAGTATTCGACCTGAGAACGCTTCTTAATTTATTTCACTTCATCCAAGTCACTATTTCCATTATCAATAATAATTTTATTTGACAAGAGACACATCTTAGTCCTATTACAAAAACAGGGCCAAAGAGAAAACAGCACTGAAAACTAATTTAGGAAAAAGATAACTCAAAATTGCCAAATATCAAAGGCAAGAAGCAAAATATAGGCTGTCAGC
This sequence comes from Meandrina meandrites, assembly GCA_963693305.1. NCBI lineage: Eukaryota > Metazoa > Cnidaria > Anthozoa > Scleractinia > Meandrinidae > Meandrina > Meandrina meandrites. Next base: position 49,171,519 of record OY855904.1, read on the forward strand.
AAAACATACCGTGAACACCCGCAGATAAGCCGCACCCTGAATTTAGCATCTCAAATTTCGGAAAAAATTTTTTTTTTTTTTGAAAGAAATCGAAAGTAAAGTCTTTAGAAGTCCTCTTCATCGAACATAAACTCAACTATTAACATTGAAACTGAACATCAAGGTCTTACCTTTACTTTTAGCACTTTTAATATGACCAACAACGTTTTCCGCCAACTTCAACATATGGTATTTGTTGACAGGCATCTCTCCATTCAACGCAGTTTTTCTACAGATTTTTCGCGTGACAACAAAAACAAGAACGCGTGTTTGTCAAACGTTCGTAGCTTAGCAACAAGGCATTAGATCGAACGTGTTGGGACTAGAGCAAGAACGATAAAATGAATATTTGTTTATTCAAGATGGAGATTCTGCTGTTTGTGCTATCCGTAGCTATCATATCTACAAAGAGATTTGGGAGCCACCTGTCGGGGATAATCCTGTTGCAGCGGCGTAGCCAGGATTTTTGTGTAGGGGGGTTCCAAATGCGAAAGGTAATTGCGAACCTAAAACGGAGCGCCTACGGCGCTCGGCCTCTAGGGGGGTCCGGGGGCATGCCCCCGCGGGAAATTTTCAAATTTGCGGTCCCAGAAATGGCATCTCCTTGATTCTGAGCATAAATTTTTAGCAATTTTAGCGTCAATTGAAGCTAGTATTTCTAAGAAGGGAAGCTCAAAATCCCGCGTACCAGGTAATTTTTCCGGCGTACCGTCACTCACTAGTCAGCTAGTATATCAGCCAGAAGTAGGCGCCGTGGATGCTTCCGTGCAAAAATGTCGACTGTTGCACTAATGTCAATTTGTCTGTTGTAATGTATGTTCGTAAGAGCAAGTCTTGACTCTCGCTCGCTGCTCATTGTAGCCAGCAGGTATGTCTTTAGTCTGCGTAATGTGCTGAACGATCGCTCACATTCTGCAGAAGTAATTGGCGACGTGCACAAGATGTGCAGCAACTTGTGCACATTTGGATAAAAATCGCTGTCACATTCTGCCAAGGCCTGACAACAGGGTGGCGTCAGCCGACCATGTGCATGTCATGTGCAGATTTGAAAACGAGGCCACCAAAGGCGCTGGATCCCACGTACAACGCAGGCTTGTATACACGAAATTTTGTAATTGTAAACACAATGTGATACTTTATAGATTTCATTTTATTTTCATTTTCATTTTTCTAATCTGGCGGAATTAAAGGGGGGTTCTAACAATATATTTTCTCTTGAATTAGCTATTGCGATATCCCGAAGGCGGGGGGAGGGGGAGGGGGAGAACCCCGGGAACCCTCCCCTGGCTACGCCGCTGTGTTGGTATCAAAGTGCTAAACGGCAAGTTTGACTACGCGAATACTCGCCTCCAAAGCTTGAAAGTAATTACTCTCGTCCGACGGCACAGAATCTTTGATCGACAAACTCTCTCAAGGCGGCTTCTGAATTCGTTTCAAGTCTAATACAACAAATGTTCGGTTAAAAAAACAGCTTTTTATTTGACTTACCTGTAAGTGATAGCATCGATTGTTTGGTGATTATTCTGGCTAAGGCAATTTTCTTGTTGCGAAATAAAAGTCTAACAGAACTGAAACTAATAAACTCGCACTCGATCCCGACAATTCAAGGAAAGCTTGGTCCCCGCTACCACTTCTTCTTTGTTTGACACTTGCTTCCCTCTAGCCTTCAGATCATTTTATGGGAATGTTTTTGTATTTAAGTTCGTCGACAAAATGAATAGAAGTCACTTTCACACCACATTTCCTGCCTTTGCGTTTCTGACCGTCTCTAAAAATCACCCGAGAACATACACGCGACCTGCGTTAACATCCGCGGGTGAACTGGTACCATGTCTACAAATAACTTTGCCTATGGAATAGAGCCTATATGGGGGATAAACTCTCTAACTTCACACTCTCTTGCTTTAATATACACCCGGGGGTAAAAAATTTTGGGTTGAAAAACTTGAAAAAAAAATTGGGTTGGAGTGTTCCGGTGCAGTATTGGAACCCCTGCCTCGTCTCAGACAAAAACATCTTAAATTTGCTAAAGAGTTTAGTTCAGTTGTATACTCTTTTTCAAACCGGGAGTGAAGATTTTCTTCAGAATACTACATCATTCGTTATTTATTTGCGCATCAATAAATAAGTAAAAAGATATAAATTTGAAATTTTTTTTCCAGATTCAGCGACCCCATCTCAGACTGACGGGACAAATTGGAATCCATCATAGTCCGGCGGCTTAGCTCGAAATTTTAGGTGAATTGTGCACTTTTTGATACAAGCATGAAATTTGGCACACTGAAAGTGGTCACCAACAGAAGTTTATTCAGATATAGTGCCAAGTCCGAAAAACGCCAGTTTCCATGGAAACCGTAAATTATTAAAATCAATGAAATTTCGTGAAATGTTTGTTTGTCCTGATATATAGAAAAATAATATTATTTCTGGTAGTGGTACCAAGTCGCACGTACAAAATTTAGAATGAAATGCTGTAATTTAGACTGTTCACAGCCTTCTATATTTTCGTATTTTTCTTCTGTTAGCGAACGACGAACGCTGTGATCGGGGAATGAATAGAGAGAGGCCTGGACGTTAGCGCAAAACGAAAGACGCGACGGGGGAGAGGGCGGGGAACGAAAAATCTTATCCCATGCAATAATTCCTAGTAAATTATTGGTATAAGATAGATGGTAAAAACATAACAATTGTAAGCCTCATAAAAATCATTCGTATCTGTATCTATTGTAATCTACAATAAAAGGTGTATAAAAGGGCAAGATGAAGTACCTCGTGGAGGAGAGTTCTCGGCAGAAATTTTCATGTGCTGTTTACTAGCTGAAAATAGGAAATTGGCGTTGGCACTATATCTAGAATTGATTAGTATGAGAATACTTGTAATCCTGAAAAGTTTGGTGCTTGTATCAAAAATCGCACAATTCAGGAGCTAAGCCGCCAGACTATCACAGACCTGGAAGGTCAAAAATGGGATCCCATCCAGCAGCACATGCCCATATAGGATATATGTTGCCGTTACTTTTTACCATTGGTAAAATCTGGTATTTTCTTTTGTTTTGATGTATGGTAATATATGACAATGAATATAAAACAAAGGAAAATACCACATTGTACCAACGATATAATTAAATAACCACAACATGTATATGATATCCCCCTTCTCCCTCACCCGCGCGCCTTTACAATCTCTCTAATTGTGTCCTCTAAGATCAAAATGTTATTTTGTTGAAAAATACACAAACCCTGGCTGGACCGACATGCAGTTATCATCAATTGAATCAAGTATTTTAATATCCAGATTATTGCAAGAACCGTTATATACCCGAGTACAGCTTGTCGTTCGTATTTTTAACAGTCAAACATATGTCTGATGTGTGGCTGTTATTTCTAGCTCTGTTCTTCACTGACATATAAAATGAAAATAACCGAGATTATCTCATCCTGCTTCAACAGTACTGCTAGGTCAAGTCATAGTTAGTAGAGAGAGACTGGTTAGGAAACTCGGCGAACTTCAAAAGGATATGTCTTTGTTTGCGACATTGACCCAACGCACAATATTTCAAGATCTGTATAGCAGTGCGAACGGTACGCTTAGTTGTTCTTTCCACGGCGAAGTTCGCTTCGGAAAGTGAAATTCCGAAAAACAAGATTATCACATTATGTAATGTATGCGATATTAAAAGACGCCATTCTGCGAGCCGGAAGTCTTCTGATCGTTTAAAAAAATCGAACTTTATATCCTGAACTGGTTAAGATAGACGCCATACAATACAAGGTTAGTTGTACTTACCACGGCGTAGTTCGTTTTGGAAATTAGTTGAGAGGGAAACTGCGAAGCACTCGGGGGGTTCCCAAAATTACGAGAAATAAGATGATAAATATTTCGTGATGCATGCGATATCGAGAAGTGTCGCTATTCTGCGAGCCGAAGGTTTTTCCGATATATTAACGCAAAAATCTGTTTCTAACAATATTAATATGGAGTCCGATGACAAAGTAATAGGTCTTGAAGCGAATGAAAGCAAACAAAACAACAAATGTTGACGAATTCGTGAATTCTATTTGCAACAAAAACCGGGCAATGCAAAACTTAAACGCAAAGTGACTTGAAGACATTCTAGCGGTTTTGTTTGGAGGAAGAGCTTGTAGGTCACTTAATTACCTGAAGAACACAGAACCCAGTAAACTTGTCAGTTGTGTAAGTTTCCCAAAAATGATAAGTAAGCAGACGGAACGGCGAGCCAGGCACTGTGAGCTTAAAATCTTTTCAATGAGCCCTCTAACGCCGACGTTGAAAAGAGTAGGTCGAACATTATGAAGAAAAGCTTTTTCTGAGAAGTGTTAAGCTGCAAACGCTTTCAACAACTGCACTTTCAATAGCTCGCGTCAGGGCAGGTTTACACAACACGAACGCCAGAAGCGAGCAGATACTCTGCAACACGTCCAAGAATCAAAAGCGGCGGCCAGACGGAATGAACATTCTTGTTTATAGGCCTAAGCTCAACATTGATCTGCAAATTTGGACCATTTCATCGGCTAGAAAAAAAGTGATTTTTGCTGTTCTCGCATCGCGCTCTTTACTCCTACTCGATTCAGGATAAAGTAGCACGCGACATTGATTTTGCATGAAACTGGCATCATATAATAAACATGATCAAAATCCTTTATTAACCAAGTTTGTTCGGTGAAGATGGCAGGATATTGCCCTCGTTCTATTTTGCGTGTTCATGGACCTCGACTTCGTCTCGGTCAGTAAACGCGCAAAAAAGAACTTGGCCAGTATCCCGCCATCTTGACCTCACGCTTGGTCAATAACCCATCATGTCAACAACATATTTATTAATTAATTTTTAAGCCTATGTAAATAGAGTAAAATATTAAAATTTTACATATTATTTAAATATTTAAAACGGGTTTGACTGTGCACGTCGCACATGTATTGCCACAAAACTCTCCCTTTTCAACTTGTTTTATAATACTTATGTTTCGTTTAAATGGTAAAAATAATGCATACAATACAAGGTTAGTTACACTTACCACGCCGACGTTCAAACGAAAGTCTAAAGCTGACTAGCTCGTATTCCTTGTATAGAATGAACTACGCTGTCAAGTTCATTTTATACTGTTCACTTTGGAAAGTAAAAAGACCAGAAATCCGTCATTCATTCCTCTGGGGGATTAGAAAATGAAAATTTTTAGGAAGATCCTACAAGGAAGTGTCAGTGTTTCATTTTCCAAAACACAATGGATGATTAAGAATTTATTTTTCAACTAGTTACATGCAGCACAAAACTCCCAATTGCTTCTCAAAACGCTGCAAATCGCATTTATTACCAGACGAAAATATATAAATATGGCCCAACGGAATAGGCAGCACCGGTATTAGTTTAGTTCAGGGGCGGGGCAGATCACTCTGCGACGCCTAGCACGTTGTTTTTTTTGGTTCTTTATCATCGCCGAACAAATAACGTCACATCCGGTCAAAAAAGTGCCCAAAATGTCGGGCGCCTCATCTTGGGAAGTCGTCGAAAAAAGGTTTCAAGCAGACGTGTTTATTTCAGTTTTTGGAACTGACAGTTTCGTTTGATTTTGAACTAAGTAGTTGAAAGAGATCACAGAGAGATTGCTTCGACTACTTGTGGACAGATTTCGATGAAAGAAATAGTTTTAGTATAAGATTGAAGGAAAATAACGGGGAGCAAAGTTCTGTGTCGTGGAGGATAGTTTCACACACTCAAAACACTTGCAGTTCCAACAACACTGAATAAGGAAGATTTTGATTGTATTCAGAGTAAATAATTAAGGAGTATGACTTGAGATTTGTAAGGGTTTTCTTAGTTCTCTAGTATAAACATAAATTGTATCAGGGTTATCCCAGCAATATCTAACCTTCGCAATTCCCAAAAATATTCTGCCTTTTTTGCACCCTTCTTCAAGGATTTGATATAAATATCTGTTGCCTCACTTGCAAGCACTTCAGTTTCTTTTACATTGCATTTAACACTTCCAACCATTTTATGCAAGAAGACTTGGGGTAACTGTTTTAGCTGTTGGAATCCTTCCCTTCCTATTCTGAAGTTCTGCATCCCTGTGTCTCAAAACCTTCCACTTAAAATTCACATATGAATATATATTTTCAGCTCACTTTTACTTTTTCCATTTGTTTACTTGTTTTATATTTATATATTTAGTCGTGGGCTATCTGCGCACTGCAGTAGCTCTTAGCTAAGTGTTAACATTTACATTTCTTCCCAAAATAATTGCAAACATTCTCTTAATGCTAAGCCTACAGCAACAACACCCCAAAAATGTATTTATATTATGGTAACTGAAGAATATTCGAAGAGTTAAAAGCACAAATTATCTACTAGACTACTACAAGGTCTAGCACTCAAAACAATATCAACGGATCACCATATCCCAGGTAATCCCAGGTAAAGTCTGCTTACGAGCCAAAGGGCCCATCAGGCCGGAGCTTATCCCGGTTGGGCTATTCCCCCCTGGATGGGATGCTAGTCCACGCAGGGTTACCCCCAGCAGGTATACCCACTTATACACCTGGGTGGCGAGAGGCACTATGAGAGTAAAGTGTCTTGCCAAGTGTCTTGTGTTCTTGTGTCCAGGAACACAACGCAGCGCCCTGGCCAGGGCTCGAACCCGGACCGCCAGATCCGGAGTCCAGCGCACTAACCATTAGGCCACCGCGCCTCCCACCATATCCCAGATCTTTTTCAAAGGTTTAATATAGGTATTTCGTCATTCGCAGGAACCCGAGAGGAAATAACCATCGACAGATAGGCAATATATAAGCTTATATATTGTAACGAATCGAGCAGCCAATGTGCCGAAAATTTAAGGTGATTCCACTGAAAAAGAAGGAGTATTTAGAATTTTCTAAGACTTGGTCCAGTTTTAAAAATTAAAGATTTTGCTGCGTGCGTGCGTACGCAGCACTACCTCAAAACGTACTTTTTAAAGCATTGAAATAAAAATATCTCAAAGTAGAGTATTTAACTTTTCTTTAAATTGCGATATATTGTAGTCAACCGGATGTCTTTTAAATTTATGCATTAAAAAATGGGGGTTACCGTGCTCATTTAGAAGAAAATGACCATTTATTTCTCTTCTGAAAGAAAAGCCGTAATGTTGTGTGTGCGCGCGCTCGTGCGCGCGCTAAATGACGCGAAAACTCATGCGCAGCAAGGATGCGCAATGCAATTCAGTGGAATCACCTTAAGCTCAACAGTTTGAAATTATGACTTAAAATTGCAACCTGTTATGCTTGCATTACTAACTGCGACCGAAAATGCTTTTCTTATACTCCATCGCTTTCCAAAATGTCAAAAATTGCCTCTAAATCGTCTCCCCAAACAAACAGATCGTGGGCACCGTCCGCCAGTCAGAGTCACGTGATGGGTCTGTTCAACATCGGAGACCGCTCTATTGTTTAGCTCTTTGAAGTTCGCCGGCTTTCATAACCAGTCTTCTCTACTAACTATGGTACAACGATATAGAAATTCACTTTCACACGTTGATCAATCTTGAAACAGCATTGAAATGGATTTGATTGCTGTCGTCAGGTTTCTTGGCGTAGCGTTTGTTCATTAAGATGAGCACGCGCTCGCAAAAGTGTTTTTTTTTAATTATTTGCATTTCTATGCTGTATTCTAAACCCACTAGAAGATGGTTTTCCTATGTCCTATAAGAAAATAATGTACTTTTGAGGTCTAGAAAAGCAGCTGAATGCCCTCGCCTAATGGCTCGGGAATCCACTAGCAGCTTTTCTAGACCTCAAGCGTGCATTATTTTCTTATTGAACATGGAAAACCATCTTCTAGTAGGTAAATGTGGTCACTAAGCATAAATTATTGACGTTTTGTCATTATTTGATGTAGTTTTGTCATGTTGTGTTTTCGATACATCGTTATGTGGTGTGGTTTTGGCATATTAATAATCCTTTCTGGTTTTGTCATTACGTGATGAGGTTTGATCATTATGTTAGGCGGTTCCTTCGTTATGTGATGTGGTTTTATTGTCATGTGGTGTGGTTTCATTATTGTGTGTTGAAGTGACTTCATTATGTGCTGCGGTCTTGTCATTATATGGTGAGGTTTCGCCATTATGTGATGTGGTTCTGTGTATGGCAAATGGAGTCTACTTCCGGTTTCAAACGTTATTACCCAAGACCCTCTCATCTTTAAGAACTCGCTTAACCAGCTTTTATCGTACGGACCAAGAGAAAATGAGGGGACAGAGATTTTAGAATTTCTTTCAAAATCCAATGGCTCTAGGAAATATCGAATTTTGACGAAGAATAAAATTATAGCTTTCTCGTAGCAAAGCTACAGCAGCTAGTGTCCGTAACAACAACACACAGTCGAAACCAGACATAGATAAATACCGATATGTCACCAGTCAGAAGACGCAACGCACCTTGCAACAATATTAATTATAAAAAGTCGGGCCCGGTGTCACAAATATAATTGCAATTTATCATCTTCATGGAAAGTTTTAGACCTTGTCCTTTCAGAACGAAAATTTTGAGAGATTACAACGTATCTAGTAAATTGAAACGAGTCAAATAAATTCGCACGGACACAAAACATTTAGCAAATGAAAGGCGTTAATTTCTGACTAAAAACTGCTGGAAACTGTGCAGTCCTGTGACCTGTGTTCTCTTTTCAAATTGAATTGCCTCAAATAATCATAATATCTACAGTATGAAGCGTAGGCGAAGACCTGTTCCTTTTCCTGTTATATGTTATGAGGCAAATCAGCTATTAGAAGACACCGTTCTCAGAGCGAAAGAGATCGCGAAACTTCAAAGACAATGGCTACCAAAACACGTCGCAAATAAAAAAAAACCCCACTGTATGGAGTCCGAGTAGGCCGGTCACGATTCTCATAACATTTAAGCATCTTCAGAAGTCGTTAGCGTCGGAGTGCTTTCGATGCATGCAAACTATCATTGCCAATATCGATGTTGAAGTCTAAACGCCTGTAAATTCCACTTCCAAAGACATGTTCAATATTCAACAGGCGACAAAACAAATGTCACGCTGGCACAGTCTATTGATTTCACCAGAACCGGAACAACGTTTCCGTTGGCGTCCGCATTTCTAAAAATAACTTAAATGGAATTGACATATCACGGCCAACGCCCTCAAAGTCCCTCTCTGTCACCTCATTTTCTCTTGTACGGACCCAGTGCCTGAGCTCCCTAAGTAAAAAGAGCGCGGGAGAATCAAACACTTGTTTGTCAAGAGTGCTTGAAAAACTGCATCTCGGACATCTTCTTGGAAACGTTCAATGGAAATCCGCAAATCTGACTGGTGCTCCAAAAATTTTCTATAGATAGAAGACAGTACTTTTACGTTAGGTTTTCGTGGTATTATAGGAGACTTAGAAGTGCAATTTTCAATAAGCGAATATTCGTTCATAGAAATTCGGACTCGTAGTCTAATTGATAATTGTTTACTTCTAAATGCCTTACGAAAATCGCTGGAATAAAAACAATTATTTTAGTAAGCAAAGCAAATCTTCCAAAAACGTACAGGCAACAATTATTGAAAAAAAAAAGAGTGAGGAAAGAAGTAAAGATAAAAAGGAAGTGGAATGGTAAAAAGAAGGCGTAAAGGAGAAGAGAGCACAAAAAAAGGGAGGCGAGATGAAAGGGAAAAAAATAAGGCAATGGGACACATTAAGACTATATGAAGTGAAGAAGACAATTAAAGAAAATAATAGCAGGAAAGAGCACGCAACAGAGGAGCATAATAACTCATTTATTATATTTCCTACATTTAAGCTACAATTATATTTTTGTTAATCCATAAACTATTTTAAGCGTTGCCGCTTCCTGGCTGTCATTTCGTTCCTTTCAGAATAATCTGGCTCTTCACCTGGTGAAAAAAACAAAGACAATAGTTTATGCCTGGAGTTTATTTTTCCAATGTGTAATATTATAAAAATTAGTTCGAGACTACGTTTACTTTTTTGTTGTTACCTTTTTAAGAGATTGAAAAATTTAATCGTGAAATAGAAAGTCAAACAAATATAGAAACATAGATAGATATAGATAATGAACAGGTAAGTATTCTTTGTTACTGTGTGCGTAGGCAAGATAGCTATTGCGTATACAAGTTTTATGTCTTTCCACACACAAATTATGAGAATTTTTCTAAAAATCACAGTGCTTTTCCTGGTTGGAAGATGTCTCACAAGCGGAATGATATAAAGTTATTCTAGTTCTGTGATTTTAAGGCTAATTAAAGCCATAAAACAATGTAATTAGCGTACATGGTGCGGACGTTTTTTAAATAGGAAAACCCTTCAAGAAATAAAATCCCCGCTTTTAAGCTTGGCTAAATATACCGTATTTACTCGATTAAACACCCCCGACGTTTATTTTAAACTTGATATTGTGAACCCGGCGTTTATTTGAAACCGGAAGCTGGCTTGAGCTCTTTATTCATGAAGCAATGTTTTTTCTTCATTAATTTTTACAGAAACAAATCTTAAGACACCATCTTGAAGACGTTTCGGCGTTTCTTCAAAGCCCGGCGTTTAATCGAGTAATTGCGGTATTATAGTCTACTTCGTGATGCCACGCGTGTATGTATAATGTCATTCATGGAAACCCCTTGCTTCACACAATTATCCTTTAACACATTGTTGTTATTTGCATTCTTTTAAAACTCACTGGCTTTTCTCTGGATAGGACGCGTCCAACAAGCTCTAAAACTCTTTCAAAGTCTTTGGTATTTTCTTTTTGTCAACGTAAGTTATGGTGGTGTCTTGATTGTCGTCGGCTGTACATTACATTAGAAATAAGTCAAATATATACGGTCACTGTTGGACATAATTTATTCAAGTCAAATATAATTAAAAACTAGTAATTTTAAATACTTAAATGGGTTTAAATTTTTAAGAACTTCAAAGAAATTAAACTAAGCAAGGAAATCATATCTTTTTATCCATTTATCATTATGAAATTCTGTAAGAAACATAAGGAGCTTTGATAATTGCATTTTATTTTGAGTGTTGATAGCAAGGTGTCTGATGTAACATGATACCATAATAAGTACATAGTTATTAACTTCTTTGTCACATGACACTTAAATGAAATAACTTAATAGCCATGGAGGACAAAAACTAAGCATGCAAATTACAATAACTACACAGATTGACAGAATAACAATCAAGGATTCTTTTGGTACCTCATTTTAGGAAATCAACTCAACTTTAAAAGTTTCTTTACCCAATTTCAAACAACTGGAGGTTGCGTGCCAAGTCACTCGATGTCACGAAAAATTCAAAACCACGGTCGGGAATAGCAAAATTTTGGTCCAAATAATCAAGTACATCTTGCAAAGTATACCTCACAGGCCTTTTGCTCGTGTTTATAAGTGGACTTCAAATCGTGTCTTATTACCAACTCCCAAAAAATAGCGACTTCTCGTGTGTTTTTGTTAGATTAAGCGTTTGGAGACTTCAATTAGATAGAGACTGCTGGTTAAAACAAGTGCAGGCAACTCTGCGTACTATATATCGTACGCTGGGCGGGTTAAGAAAACACAAATCCGGATTCTTGTGTTCAAAAACATATTTTGCTTTTCTTTGCTAAAAATCCTAAAATGGATTATGAATCTTAAGAGTCCACCCGCCGAGTGAGTACATTAAATCATATCTATATCCGGATTTTTAGGATTCATCATCCTTGCGTTTCTTTATGAAAGGATTCGAAAAAAGTACATTGACCCAGCGGTCTTCGCTAGGGAAGAATTACGGCTTTATCTTGTTACCTTTAAAAGGCTTTTGTTTGCCGAAATAATTTTGGATACATTTGACGAGACTAAATATTTCGTGTTTTTCGTTTCTTTTTGAGAGACGGTATCTGTATGATCCGAAGTAAAAAAATCCGATCTTGGATTTTCTTTAACGCACCTTAAATATAAACAAGAGTACAGTGCACTCTCCCTAAGACGGACACCTTCAGGACCGAGCTCCACTGTCCGTATTAGAGATTTGTTCGGCTTACTGAGAGTATAGATAACACGAGACCGGTTATTCTGGGATAATAAAGCCTACCAGATGCACAATGTATACACTTCTGTTTTTAGTCTGTCTAAAGTCGTCAAAACTACAAACTGGAACAAAATAATATTGGAATATGCCCTGACTAACTCTTGTCGACGTATTTAGTTACGTAAGAAGAATTTTTGGGTACATTTCCGTTTAGCGGTATTATTCACTAAAATATATAAATTTCACGTGTCTGTTGAGGGTTTTAAAGCGTCTGTTGTCGGTCTTATCTATCTATGTCTATATTATGGGGGGTCTTGCAAAGGGAGGCATGCTCCCATCACTGCAAGACATAAAAATGATAATAATAATAAAAAAAAAAGTTAATTATGATTAAAAAATTAGAATTTATTTAAAATGTCATCATTCTAATCTAAGCGCGTTCTTAAATAATTGACTTTTTTAACATCTAAAACATTGTTTGGTAAGGCGTTCATTTCTCTGATAGTTCTACAATAGAATGAAGTGTCCGTCTTATAAGGAATCTAGTTACAGTAAAATGACTGAAAAGCGGCCGGGACTAACAGAAGGTGTCCGTCTTTAAGCGGTGTCCGTCTTACAGAGGTGTCCGTTAAGAGATAATTGACTCCAAATAAGGTGTGGAAAACATTATAGTTTACTATATCCAGACTGGAGGCGAAAGTACCCTCACTAACTGTGAAAGATTATGAATTTCTTAACATTTGCACAAAAGCTGTCAAACTATGCCGCTGTATCAAAAATTTATCTGGAAATAGGTTGGTATGATAGCAGAGATTTGCAGCCTTGAAAGGCCGAGGAGCGAAGCCCCATACCTATAGAAATTGGAGAAACAGAAGAAAACCACGCATAAGAATTATGAAACCCATGCCTTTCGTTTCGTCATGGTCAACGTGGCTAGCGGTATAGTTCGCGTGCGCATACCTTCTCCGACGACGGCGGCGTTGGTTGGGGTGGCGGCGTCGCGCAAAAATGGGGACCTCAGCCATGTCGGCTTGGTAAACTTAAGGTTCCACATCAGCTTCCATATCGCGGGTCAGATGAACTCTCTGAGGATGTTTATCGACGACACGCGCAAGATGGCGCCCAAAGAAAATATACAGGTCAACTTATGCATGCAGGTTACATCTTTGCAATTTAATATGAGAGATCCATTTGACAGTCAATTGACAGCTGCCAAAACAAAGTATCCGCTGACTAGTTTGACATGGGTCACGTGTTCTTTTTTTTTTTTTTTATTTGTACTGCTGACCAGATTATGGATTTTCATTGGATCGCAGGATCAAGTATTTTGGCAATTTATTAGAACAAGCCAAAATAATCGAACCTCCCCATTTAGACTTAGCTAAATCGATATATTAGGTCATTGTGTCAAGCACTTGCCTTCACCATGGCAACTGTATTTTGACAGGCGTGTTTTCCCAGAATTGGACTATTTTTTAATGATAATTAACTTAAATATGTAAATTTTATATGGCATTGCTATTTATTGTTTCTGAGGAAGTAGAACATTTTTTGCGATTTTCTGACGGCTATTTGAGCAATATCACGTAATTGTTTTACCACGTATTATCTCCCCCCCCCCCCCCCCCCCCCCCACCAAAAAAAAAAAATTAAGTTTTACTATCATTGCTTTGATCTTCTGGAAGTTACGGAGAGGGGAGCCGAATTCTCTACTTAATACCTAAATAAATAATTATTCAAACAAATAATAAAATAAATAAATAAATAAATCAAGATAAGTATGCCTTACATTTAGTTCTCATCTTGGGCAAGTTGTTCATTTGAGTAGAACTGAACATTTAAACAGAATGGATTAATTTTTAATCTTTCAGAGTTGCATAATTTTCAGAAGGTCTTTAAAAATGTTAAAAAGTGAGCGGCCTTGTTTAATTTTTTTTTAATTAATGATAAACACGTAAGCCTTCATTTGGCGCGAAAATATGCAATTAAATACAAACCGCAGCTTGACTGAAGACATTTGAATTTTTTCTTAACCTTAGTACAATGAAATAATAATGATTCAAAAAGTAGGGTGTTATGTGTGTTACTATTTTCTTCGGAATGACTATTTTTAACATCTCTTTTTCTTTGTAGAGTTTGGAGGTAATGCGCCATGTAGCAATGTAGTATTACACACAGCACACAACTTCAAATTCAATGATTTTGACTATGGTGATGTAATGTATTAGATTATAAAGTGTTATATAACCGTATACTCACCCGGCAAAGGATTGCATAAATCTGTTTCGCAGCATGTCACATCACAGTTCGTGTAACCGGGTGTTTGGCAAACTTGCTCATCGCATTCTGTACTGCAGCTCCTCAATTCGTATAACACATTGTTTCTGGTATATTTTAGTGTGCGACACTTCTGGGATGCACTAGGGCATTCTCGCCTATAAGGGGCTGTACAGACTTTCACATTTCCACTGCCAGTCTCATCGAAACACGTCGACTCATAGCACTTCAGGCTGAAAACGGATGAAACGTTGACGAGGAAACCACACAAACTGTAAGGAAAAGAAGATGGAAGCAAACGACATTAAAACACAGAAGTTTACTGGGTGACTGTGAACCTTGTGAACCTAATACAGCCAATATAGTCACATATTCGAAAGCCAAGTTTATGCGAAATTTGGCATCAGTGCTTATGCTAGTTCTGAGGCTTTTGTAATATTTTTGCGTGTGAATGCGTTCAAAGAGCAGGCTTCAAAATTTGTAACATAACAACATCCTTGGCAATGTACTGAAATTAAATTTTCTTCCGAAGCACCCCCCCCCATGTAACTTCAAAACCATTAACGCTATGGCCACCAAATTAACACAGGATTATGTAGACAATAGTTCTAGTAACTTTAGATGCTTTGATGACATAGTAACGTGATATTACGTCATTTATGACGTCATTCATCCGATTTAATTGGCTGAAAAGCTATTTAATCAATATTTCTTCATTATGTGATGTATAAGCACAAAGTCGTAGCAGCAACATGTCCAATAAGATTATTAAAATCGTCTATTTCATTAAATATCCAGAGACTGTAAAACATAAAAAGCTAATAAAGAAATATTCCAAAATCGAAAATAAAACACATCCGTTGAAATACAGAGCAAAATGTTCTTCACTGTAGTTCTAGTCTGCCATCTTGGATTTCAGCAGTTTAAAATAAATATTTAACTGAAATTGGTATTATATAAACTAAATTATATCTAATTTGATAAATTGTTTCTAAACTAAGGCTAAATACACAGCTAAAACCATAAACCATAGAAATAAGGGACGGACCATTAGAAAAGTGATGGGCGGGGGGGGGGGGGGGGGTGGGGAAAAAACCAAAAAAAAATTCATGCAAGGCAAAATGTCCGAAAAAAAAATTCATGCAAGGAAAAACCCAAAGAAAAAAAATTCATGCACAAGATGGGCCTTATTTTGACATAAAACCAGAATTGTAATTCTTCTCGAAAAGTGTTTCAAAATGCACCAAATGGCATCAGAGCGTGTCCAGATTTTCAAAATTTTCCCGGGAGAGGATGCCCCCGGACTCCCCTACGGAAATGGGCCTCCCGCCCATCTTAACACGGCAGGGCTAATTTGCGGAGCGCAGAAGGCCGAACGCGAAACAAAATCACCGAAGCAAGCAAAACTCAACCGGAGTGCTTGCACTTAGGTTAGCCTAAAAAGCGTTCCGGTTAGTTTGGATATCGCTCAGGTTGGCCTAAAAAAAGGCCCAGGTTAGCGTGTTTATGGTTAGCTCTCGATAATGGTAATGGTTTTGCTTGTTTCGGCGATTTTGTCTCGCGTTCGGCGTTAAGCGTTCTATTTCGCCTGCTGATTTTAATACCTTATTGTGACTTAATATTTCGAGAAAATTGTCAAAATACTGAACTGCATAAACAAACAGTTAGTCTCAGAATTGGCACAACTGATTTTGCTTGACGAGCTTTGGCCTCAAAAAAATTGTGCCCAGGAGGTTGCCAGGAAATGCGACATGAAACAGGACCGCAGATCTGTTCCTTTTGTCACGCAGTCTCTGCATTCGCGGTTTTGAAAAAGGTCTCATGTGGTCGTATAAATGTATCCAGTGACATATTCATCTGTTTCTCTTTTTCGTTCTCTCTAGGGAAGCCGTGAATATTATAAACTGCTAGAAAGAGTCTGGAAAATATTTTTGATCAAGTTCGAAAAGGTGTTACTGCAGACACGTCAGTAGATGGTGCTTATTTTGCGAAATACGTTCTTTTATTACAGTAATAATAAGCCATGGGTAGATTCAATCTACCCTTAGCCTAATTTGCTTTTTTTTTTTCGATGGCAAAGTTCGTCAGTTTCCATAGCAATAGTTTCCAATGACACTGAACAGAACCATATTCTGGGTTTTCATGTTACGTCATAAAATTCTGAAATCAAAATTCAAAAGGCCTGCTAAACTTTTGATATCACTAGGTGTAAGATAAACTAAAAATATATCTTTTCGCAAATTTCCAGCTTGGTTGTGCCCTTCGTTTTAAAAACAGAGCATTTTGAATATTCGAGTTCTCCGTCGTATGTGATATCAAGCTGAGTGCCGTGACAAAGTTGTTTTGATTCAAAAAAGGCCTTTCCTTTCCATTTTTGCAGATCGAACATTCCCAGTGTACTAAGTGCTGTTTATGTGAAAGTGTAATAGATCATGAGCCAAAAGTAGTCGCTATTAATAGGAAAATTAAGTTCCAGATGTTTCTCTGACATTACGGCGGCCATGTTTGTGCCCCTCGGAAGGACACAAATATGGCGTCTCCATACTGAGCTTTATAAATTTGCGTGGAAAGGTTCGGCAAATAACTCGCAAACGGTGCAACGCACAGACCTGAGATTTGGACAAATCGTTTATCTATTTATCTTCTATAATATCTGAAATTCATAGCTTCTGTCGTTGAATGGTTTCGATTTTATTTTTTTATTGCGTGACAGTGAAAACCACCAATAACAAAACGAAACTGAAAACAGTTCGACATTTTCCTTTCCAACAAAGCAGAGCTAGTTTGACGACTGCACCAAGTACTGCAGAAAGATGATATTGATTCAGAAGAAGAGAGCTCGAACGCCGAAACTTAAGTATTAAATTTCGCAAAAACCTTTTTTTGCGGGTCGCGATTTTTGAAAATCGCGAAAATTAAGTCCCGCGAAAATAAGTAACAATAAGGTACATCACAATCAGTGCTAACTTTTGGGCCCCCTCACCTCAAAATTCATTCCTACGGGCCTCAAAAGGTATATTAATTACACAATTTTTCACTATACACCTGTAAACTGCCAGTTACTTTTTGAATTTGTCATAAAATAAATGGAAAGTGACGTTAAAGTACAAGCTATGTATTTAATAAATCAAAGAAGCGCTGTTTTTAATAAATTCAATAGCAAATTGTGCATGAAGCACATTTTATCAAAAAAAAAAAATTCGTGCACAGCGCTGCAGTAAAAAAAAAAAATTCTTGCACAGGCAATAGGCCAAAAAAAAAATTCTTGCAAGCCAAAAATTCCCCCCCCCCCCCCCCCCCCATCACTTTTCTAATGGTCCGTCCCTAATAATATATACATTTAGGCAGGCCTAAAAGCGAAACTCCCATGCATTTATCTTTTTTTTGCTCGAGTAAATTACAGTGTTACCAAATAAGAAACCACACTATATTTCTAAACTTATACGGTGGCCCATATAGGTACAAAAAACCTCTCATGATTTTGTTGACGAAAGCGACGTCAATATATTTCGTGGTTAACCCGTATGAATTTTCCTGCCTTCAGTGACAGGTTCTAAAATTGAAATTGACGAGTGCACTTTATTGGGTTCCTCACGTATGCACGTAGGTGCAAAACAAATCTTAGTAAAACTTTTTACAACGTTTACTGTACACTAATTCGTAATACACCTCTAGGACCTCTTTGAGTTATTCAATGTAAAAAGAACCTTGACCTTGTTTTTATTACTACAAAACCATCAGAGCAAGAAAATCAACTCAAGGCAAAAACAGAAAACAAAGTGAACTCGCTGCTTAACACAGTAAACAAAATGAACTCACGGCACGGCAAACTGAGAAAATCACGGCGGCAAAACAAACTCTGCAAATTGATGGTGCCGGTTATGTAAGTCATTTTAAAGCAGTTTTTGTGTAAGAATTGTGGCAGTTTGTGATTTGGAAACTGGTGCACGCTAACTTAGAATAAGCTTACAATGTTGTTTTGACTGTTTTGAACTGTCTTCTTTTCGTTGCGGTTTGGTTGCATGATTTACTAATTCTGTTTCATCGTACGCGTTGCTATTAAAATGCCTAAGAGAATTTTATGTAGAGAACTGAATGAATTTTCTTCATTTCTGGTAAGTAAATATGCGGTAGGTTAAGTCTGAACCCACTCAGCCTAGCACAGGTAACTCGAAACGAAACCGGCAAATTCAACACACTCACTAATAAGCAGAGATAAGAGAAACAAAACAAATGCAAGCGAGCCGAAATCGTGATTTTGATCTGTGAAGCTAAATAATTTGTTTTCAAAATCCAATAATGAACATCACAGTTAACTCCACTAACTAAAACTGAAAATAATTAGTCTAAACAAAATATTTACTAAACAAAATTAATGTGTAAAATGTACAAACATGAACAGGCTTGATAAATATTTACGTGAAGATCTGAAAACCTACACAACTTCAAATTCATTCATTAATGAAGTATATAAATTCTCTCAATATAAAATTAGGCTTATGCTTAGTGCATACATTTACATTTGTTACCTCATTATTGAAGAAGGCTTATAAATTCTGTAGGGCAAAGCTTTCAAACCAGCCCAATAATATCGGACACGAACACGGCAGTCTCGTTGCAAGCTTAGTCCAACACCAGCGACATATTCACTATATGAATTATCACCGAACAACAATTTCTTCCTTTCCATCGGTGTAGCCTTTAACAGTCTTTTATCCTTCACTTCAGTGAACTTGATCGGCTCTGAATTCACTTTTGTTTGAGCTCAATTCAGTGATATTCAGCCTTGCTCAGCCGCAGGTCGAACCCTGGACATCGCGCTCTTTTTGACTTGTTATCCAGTATATCATGTTCAAATCGGCAATTATTTCGGATCTTCCCGTTAAGAGGTTGTCCTAAATCATTTGGCATAAGTTTCCATGATGTGCATGAGTAAATAAAGCGAGAAATACTCGCGAAAATTGATGTTCGCCAGCAGCTTTCTTCGCATCTTTCATTCAGCTTTAAAGGTGAACAGCGTACCAAAGATTTACCGCCTTTTCGAACAATCGCTTCGTTTAAGTTGAAATGAAATGTCCAGATCATTTATTTAACATGTGAAAAAAACTAAACTAAATACTGTATTTCTAAAATAGATTTAGCTAAGCCTAAGAGCAGAGCTTGCGGGTTATTTACCTTGCCCTTTATTTAAATCTGAATTTACGCGATGATAAAATTATC
Organism: Meandrina meandrites; assembly: GCA_963693305.1. Taxonomy (NCBI): domain Eukaryota; kingdom Metazoa; phylum Cnidaria; class Anthozoa; order Scleractinia; family Meandrinidae; genus Meandrina; species Meandrina meandrites. The sequence goes on from OY855904.1 coordinate 49,191,076, forward strand.
AGGGTAAGTAAAAAACTGAGTACTTGAGCCCGCGATCAATTGGAAAACCATTACCTGGTCAGCGGTCAACTTCCAAAAAAGACGTCCCCTCGATTAGCTCTACGCCTGAGCCCGCGATATGGTCATGTGATACTGGTCAGCGGATACCTTGTTTTGACAGCTGTCAATTGACCATGACATGGAAGTTCAATATCAAAAATTTAACAGTAACCAAAGCGGTAATTATTCTGTGACTCCCCTCCCCCTCCCCCAGAGTCTGTACGGACGGACGGACGGACGGACGTACGGTCACGTGATTACCAAATTTTCTCGGCTTGGTGGTTTACAAAATTTTCTTACCCATGGTGCTCCGCTGGCGCGCTTCGCGCTGGAGCTCCGCTATTAATTAAAACCGAAAAATGCGAATTTTGGAAAACATGGCTTTCAAAAACTGGTTGCCATGAAAACGTCAACGTTGCTAATCACGTGATGCAAGTGTCAAAATATTCCCAGAATATTTTTAGGACAAGTCGTTAAGTTGGTGGTGATAGCTTTAATCGCCTTGAAGTTATACATCCTCAAAGTTGGCGCGGGCCTCAAAAGCCCACCCCCCACCCCGGTCTGAATAGGGTTAGATCCTGTACTTTTACCATTTCTCCAACAACTACTCCTACTGCTCGCCATCTTAAACTAGAGCGTTAGAACGACACCTATACTGCCTCTCGGGGCGTGTCACTTTACTATACATAAGGTCTATTACCATCAAATTAGTCAAGTATTTTGTCTGCAAAGTGGCTGAGAAAATTGTATGTTTCAGAGTAACAGCTTTCTGGTCAGAGCACCAAGTTTTAAACCAAAATCAATTTGGCTACTTGAATGGGAAGTCCACACTTGCACAAATTCGCAGTTGCATTCACGACAGGTCCTCCTCAAGTAACAACTCGAAAATAACAGCTGTTGTTTTTCAAGACCTCTCGAAAGCGTTTTGCAGCGTAACTCACGAACGTATTCTAACTGGTTGGCCAGCTGTAATATTTAGAACCAGAGGGGACTATTCTTAGACATATCTTGTTTTTAATCTACGTATATGACAAACCGAATATTGTTAAATCCTCAGTTAAACTCGTTGCAGACGATACATACCTCTTACTAACCGAGCTCGAGGGCCGTACTGTAAATTAAAACCCGCGTTTTTCCTCATCGATTTATGGCCCAAGTGCGAAGCGCGCGGGCCATAAAGCGAAGGGGAAAAACAAGGGTCCGCAATTTACAGTACGGAACGAGAAAAGAGGTTAGTAAGATATTTATCATATTTCTTTATCTTGAAATAGACCGCGCAAAAATAAAGTTTTAGATTAAGTGGGCAGTACAGTAGAATACGGCCCCCTAAATTGACCAATCACAGCGCGCGTATTATCTAAGAGATATAATAAAAAGATTTATCTTAGACTGACTGGGGAGTTATGACAATGACACATCAATACTGCAGTTGGACAAAGACTCTTTAGAAGAATGCACGAGGAATTGGCTAGTACAATTTAACCGTAAGAAATGTGACGTTATGAGAAACTCAAACAAGGCAGACAACATGCAGTAATCACAGGTATTACCTGCCAAGCGGAACGATAAAAAGTGCTTACTCCTATAAAGACCTAGGCGTCATTATTTCAAGAGATCTATCCTGGTTAAATCACGTGGACGAACAGCGAACAAAAAAAATGTTCTGGGTCTACTGAAGCGTGATGTCGTCAAAAAGAACAGACAAGTATTCTCGGTAATCTATAGATCACTTGTAAGACCTCAACTGGAATATTCAAGCCCGGTATGGCCACCCTACCTAGCCAAAGACAAACTGGCCATTGAAAGCATACAACTAAGAGCAGCAAGAAATGTTCTTAGGCAAAACCGACGCGCGGTGTCATACGAAGAGAGATGCGAAACACTGGGCTGGAGCACGCTTGAGCCTCGAAGAGAATACTTCTCTTTGGTAGAATGTTTAAATATAGTGATGGAGTTAAATGGGCAAGAGTTTTGCGACTTTTCCGAGCACTGCAATAACAATACTAGAAACAAAAAGTCCTTTCAAAATACGTTTCACGTCCACGAAAGTAAACGATCTCAAATATTTTTTCTTCGTGTTGATTAATAAGGAATGGGACAACTTGCACGTCCCTTTTTTAAAATGGCATTAGCATTAACATTAACAAATTCAAATACAGTTTGGAAAATTTTTAAGTGGACGAACTTTAGTTAACTAGTTATTCGTCGCTCTCTTCGCTTGAATATAAATCTCTCTTATTACTCGATATTACGTTCATTTCGAGTTACCTTAATATTCATGTTTATGAAATTGGATATTCTCCGGCTTTGAAGCTTCTAAAAGTATATATATATATATATATATATATATATATATTTTTAGTACAGGAACTCCTTCCCTATATTTTAAATAAAACAACAGGCGGCGCTCAACTAAGTTTTATTTTTTTAGTTTTTTTTCTTACTATTAAAAGTTTCCCGTAGCGGCTTCAAACTACTCGAGCGTCGGACAAACACAGCTTTCGATAAATTTTCAAATCAGTCACTGTCTACTTCAAGCTTGTTTAGCCAGACTGACTTGGACTATGAAGTCTAATCACGCGCGCGAGTCACACCACGCAGTGACGTCATCTGTACATCTGGACTCTAATAGATGACAGGCATCAACCAATCACAACGCGTGTAGTACCTCGGTTGTTGTATAAATATATACCCGGGAGACTGACATTTTTCGAAAATTCTCACTAAATATCCTCTTAATTCCACTGAGAATGAGAGTTTTTTTTTTAATCTATAGTGATTTCAGTACATTCATTGTACTTGAAGTAGTAAATAATGGGAAGGTTACGATGAATACTAAATTTTCGTTATTGACAACAAAGAATCAAGCAAACTTTAAATAAGAAATATTGCAGATTATAACTGCGCAGTATTAAAATAAGTGTAGCTCTAATTAATAAAAGTTTTTCCAATGTTATCACACGGCTATATTTACCACGGTCGTGAGAAATTGAAAAACTGGTGACGTAATGAAGACAAGTTAAGACACGTTCCTGCTTGACTTGCCAAAATTTTAAATTTTCTATCACGCATTTGAACTCGCTAAAAGAACACAACAAAAGTACCCTTACCAAACCAACTCTGTTTTTAAAATGATTTAAAACTGTTTTAACGGTATTTTGACGATTTAAACACTATTTTGAAGCCACCATAGGGTATTTTTGTGCTATTTTGTAAAAAAGTTTAAATTTTACTCACTGTTTGAACTGTATTTTAGACATAGTTAAAACGTATTCTGTGACACCGGAAAGATTTCCCATCTGTTTTTAATGTATTTTTTTCTTAAAATAGTGTTAAAATAGTGGATTTAAAATCTGTTTTGAGACTGTGACCACAAACAGCTAGTATAAATACTTTAAAAATGCTACTTAAACACTGTTTTGAAAACAATATCGGCAATGGTTGTAGATTTAAAATGTAGTTTACCAACTATCAGTATAAAAACAGGTTTCAAATAGATATTTGAAATGTAGTTGACAAGTCAACAGTATAAAATAGGTTTTAAATATAATACTTGAAACCTATTTTGAACATCAACTCACGATTAGCATTTCACAATACAGATAAAAGAGTCTATTTTTAACATATTTAAATTTTTGTTCAGGCGAGTAGAGTATTTACAATGTGGTTTTAAAATACTAACAGCAGGGTCTATGTACAAACAGATTTTAAATACACTATTTTTGCGCTATTTTGAGAGGTTGACCGTCAACTTTGCTCCCTCTCCCCTCTCCCCAGTCCCTTTTCTGTTTTATCCTTGATTTGCAATATATCACTTCCTTTCGTGAGCGCCAAGAATCTGAGAAAAAAAAAATGACCGACTTATAGAGGTTAAGAGCTGCTTATAAGCATCAAGATATTTTATAGGGAAGTCGGGAAATAATTAGCTTAATTCCCGCCCTGAAATATGTATGATAAACATGGCCGAGGCTTTCATATTCGATTGGCGCCAAGGGCAGGAAGGCGAAGGCCTTATATGAATAAACTTCAAAGCTTCTGCTCATTTAGTTATATCGGTGAAACGCGAATGTCGTAGGTATATATAATTCCTCGCAATCGTAGAGTCCTGGACAAGTAGTACATGTATGCGAAAACCGAGTGATGAAGTCAGGCTCACTAAAACATTTCGTAGGTTGGATTTTATAATTAACGATACATGCACAGTTGCTTTTGAGTTCATTGTTATCTGCACTGTACCCACGCGTAGTCAATCGTATTAAAATCCGCAACAAAGCCAATCGGTATCAACCTTCGTACTGTATCAATTGCCGATAGAAATCGATGACATCGATGAAGAAACATTGGCGAGTATCGATTGCCAATGGAAACTAATAACGATTGATTTATCAATGTTGGGGCCAAACTGCAGAATACCCTCACAGCAACTGTAATACAGCTATTTGCATCCTATCCATAACAATAGTTCTATTGTTTCATAGCTTGTTCTTGAAAGAGTTCTGACTCAATGTAACTTGTGCGGTGTATTCTGCAGTTGCTTCAATATTGGTATCGATTCCTATTTAACAATAATCCTGTGAAATAGCGCAGAACATTGCCTGATACTTAGTCGACGAGGCCATATAATGCCAACTTGGCTAAAATCAAATGATATTCCACAAGATTGAGCAGGATAATTGTTTTTTTTTTTTGGTTCAACTACATGTACATGTAATTGCCAACGAAACACTATCTGCAGCAAGAAAAATTGTGGCTTTGCAGCACTTTGCAGGGTTTCTTGGACGAATCTTGGCAACCTTACATACATGTATATCGCATATGATATCGCATATGATATCTGTTATGTACAGATGATGGATATTATTGTTGAACACATAATCGGCATCGCACGAATTTGTTGAATTATTATGACTGTTCTCAGAAACATGTTTTCATCTTTTTTATCATTTTCACGGACATTTATCATTGAAACTATTTGTCTGTATGATTTTATTGAGTCACTTTGTTTTCATAGCATAAAGGTAGGTAAAGTCTGTATACACTGTACGAGCCTAGGGGCCCATCAGGCCGGAGCTTATCCCGGTCTCCGTAGCATGAAGCGACTAGGAGTATTGCTACACTGTACTCCCCCCTGGACAGGATGCTAGTCCATCGCAGGGCTAACCTCAGCGGTAAATTCGCTGGTACTCATTTATACACCTGGATGGAGAGAGGCACTATGAGAGTAAAGTATCTCGCCCAAGAACACAACGCAGTGCCCCGGCCAGGGCACAAACCCGAACCCTATCCGGAGTCCAGCGCACTAACCATTAGGCCACCGCGCCTCCCACATTTTCATAGCATGCAAGATTTTAACAACTGTCAACAAACACAACAAACAGAGGCATTTTGGTAATTTTGAATTTACATTTTTTTAATACAGAAATGTCACAATTAGTTGAGTACTCTTCAAAGAAATCACTGGATGGAAAACATATGATAGCATAAGAATTGAACACATCATATTCTTAGAAAATTATGTGGCCATCTCATATGGCTTAAAAATTAAAATTGTTGGCAATTTCAATTTTTGCATTGCTACATGTACATACATGTATTTCTCTGATTTCCAACACAGCAAAATTTGAATTGTTTCTCTTCCATGAGAGTTTCATGTGCATGTACATGTGGTAGATACGTGTACACGATGTACATGCAAAGCCACACAATTGCAACTGAGGTTACATGTTCGTTTACACTGTAAACCACACCGCATACATGTAGACATTTTTACATGGGACTGTTATGGAACAAGTCTGGAACAGATCCAACACTGCTATTTTGCAGGTCCAGTTTTGGATCTGCACTTGACCAGTTCCAGAACGATTCCAGGTACATGTACATTGTGAACAAAAGCCAATCCAGTCCGGTTCAGTTTGGAATGCGTTCAGTGTAGTCCCACGTAAACTTAGCCTCGAGAAATTACTGTTCTGTCACACAAAGATGATTTCAATCATATTTCAGAGGCATTTTTTTTCTATTGGAGGGTGATGGAAACAATCCTAGTAGTTTTTGCCATATTCAACATCAGTAGTCCAATTAGCTGTTTGATTTCAAAATGCAGCTCTGATCTGTTGGTGTACATGTATGGATTAATGAATGATTGAAGTTACATGTATTTATAATTGAACATTCAAATCTGTTCACACTGAAATATAATCTGAATAAGTGAAGGCATTTTTTTAACCACTTAAGCAGAAGGCCTTCAGCCATTTTGACTACATGTATACATACACTGCAAAGTAACATCAAAAGCCTGTATTTATAGTGGCTGAATTGTTTTTGTGGTAAATATTTTCTTTGTGTTCTTTAAGTAGAATTCATTAATTTGGGGTTTTACAATGTGAAATCTTAATGTTTGGCACATTTTGTGAGATCTTATAGCTTATGTATCCAAATGAGTGACCACACTCACAGCAAAGGATTAATTAAATTGACCTCTCTTTTTTTGTTTTTATATACATACAAACATTATACTGTACACCTCATCCCAAAAGGGTGGTAGATACATTATTCTTTTTGCCTATATGTTAATTGGCCCTCGTTGCCTCGTTTTAGGCCAAAGATTCATTTTAATTCTGAACAATGATCAAGGCAATGAGGGCCAATTAAGGTGAAGACAAAAGAATAATGTATTTTCCGCCATTTTGGAATATTGTGTATGGAATTTTATACTAACGGTTTCAAAATGTCAGATCTTGCTTGCCGAAGTACATTTTGTGACAGCATAATATTGCAACAGGAGGCGGGAGGCGCAGTAGCCTAATGGTTAGTGCGCTGGCAGACTCCGTATTGAACGGCCTGGGTTCAAGCCCTCCCCGGGGAACTGCATTGTGCTCTCGGGCAAAACACTTAACTCAGTCATAGTACCTCTCTCCACCCAGGTGTATAAATAAATGGGTACTGGCAAATTTACTAGTGAGGGTAACCCTGCGATGGACTAGCATCCCATCCAAGGGGGAGTAGAAATACTGTGGTTGCTTCATGCTACGGAAACTGGGATAAGCTCCAGCCTGATGGGCCACTTGGCTTGTATGTAGACTTAACCTTTTACCTAGCATTGCAACATTCTACGACAACTACAATACATGTATGTGAGAGTCTAAAAGTTCCTTTTTTATCTTTTCAGAAGGAAACCAACAGAACAAGCTGACCAAAAAGGGAAAGGCTGCAGACAAAGTTGACAAGTTGGGAGAAATAATTAAATAATGTAATGCCAATTTATAGATGCATGTGCTGTATGATGTGCAATGTTCACTTCCTGAAAATTTCTTTTGTCCCTGAAAAGTGAATAAATAATCTTTGCAAAAACTTTAAATTCATGAGCTTTATTTACTACATATAATCAACTTTTGCAAATTCAGGAAAGCGAAGAGAGGCACATTTACATGTACTTTTATGGTTTAACTGCCACTGCTTTAGTTTAAGCATCCAGTGCCTTGCATTTCACAAAAAAAGGAATTTTCACGTAAAAATAACCATCCATATCCAATACACCCACATTGACTCAATTTGTCAATTAATTAGCACTGACAACTTGACTTGGTGAGAGTCTACAATATAGTTGCAAAAATAACCGCCTGAGGACTTGAATTTTCTTGATTTTTCTGGCCGTGATCAACAAAATTTTGCCTGTTGGAACTCTCGGGTACTGTACATGTATGTACACTGTATCTGTACAGCCCTTCTGGTTAATGATTACCAAAGCCCAACCAGTGGATGCTATTCTTTGTTTGCCTGCTCTGCTGATACTCAAATTGTGGATATGTCTGGTATTCATCTCCCAGCATATTTGTCACACTTTAATTTTTCTTTATTTCTCAGAAAAGTGGAAACTATTTTGTTGCTGGCTATTTTTATACTGGTTTCACACTATCTGTTTATGTTTTTTTATATATTTACGTGATCTTTTATATTTTAACATTGTCTTAAGCACATTACATGTAAAATACTACATCGAACAGAGCAAAATATACATGTACATATAATTTAAGCACAATTTCAAGACTGTTGGTTCCAAAAACAGAATTAAAATACATGTAGCATAAAAAAATAGTTTACAAATAGTGTGAGAATTTAAAATATATTTTTAATGCTGTTTCCAACCTGCTTCAGTCTGGAATTTTAAAGAAGTCTCAAAATATGTTTTAATACTGTTTTAAACAGCTTTAAAACACCATCTCAAAATATGTTTTAATACTGTTTTAAACAGCTTAAAACACCATTAAAAACAGTCAAAAACTATATTAAAAATATAATTTAAACACCTATTTTTAGGTGTGAGGATTTAAAATATATTTTTAACCTGTTTGTATACTGTTTGTAATAACTATATTTTAAATTCCAATCTGTTTCTGTGGAATTTTAAAAAAAAGTTTCAAAATATGTTTTAATGCTGTTTTAAACAGCTTAAAACACCATTTAAAAATACGTTTTAATAATGTTTTAAATAGCTTAAAACACCATTCAAAACAGTCAAAAACTATATTAAAAATATAATTTAAACACCTATTTTTAATCTGTTTCACACAAATAGTTAAAAAATAGTTTTCAAAAATAGTTTAAAAATAGATTTAAAATAGTGTTGTGTTTGGTAAGGGTAGTTACACTAAAAAATATCAACTACAAGAGAAAATCCTTTCACACTGAAAATAAAAAAAGATACTCGGAAAATTGTAGTTTCATCGATGACTCTTACGGCTATGAAATCTTTAAAAGAGCGTGATCTTATCTCTCAGGCTGCCTGAACGAAAATTGCTAATGTCAACGCATTCCATACACATTATGTCATGACCTTAGCCTCGTTAGTAAATATTCGCTAGGAATCAAACGCTTGAAAAACATGAAAATAGGTTATATTTATACTAAATAAACAGTAGAATAGCCGCAGAATTTTCGGCAGATAAACAATTTAAAGGCATTTTGCGGATAAACATAAAACGTGGCATAAAGAAAGCCGCGAATGTTTGCCGCGTATAGATTGGGCCCTAATTTACCGACAAGATTAAAAAACAAGAAAAAGAAAGAATTAATTAAATCAAAGGTAAAAAACACGAACCACGCCGGTGGCCTGCAGGACCCCGCGCAGTTAAAAAAAAAATAAAAAAAAAAATATTGGTAAAATATGAATCGCAGCGGTGGCCTCCAGGCTCCCGCGCGGTTAATTAGCTTTTCCGGCTTTTATGTTAGAACCTTCAGTTGGCAAGATATCGAGGGGAATTTCAATTTAATTTCATTAAAAAATTGACTTCTATTTGTGGAGGTAACTTCTTCGAGAGCGTCGCACATGTTAAGGACGAATACTGTCTAAGTCGAAACCATACCAAAATTTCAACAAAAATAATGAAAAACTAAAATAACATGAGGTGGAAAGTGTAAACGCCTACTTCTACCCAGATTTCGACTTCTATTGGTGAGGAAAACGTCGTCACACGTCTAACTATCTTATGAACAGTGTACACCGACGAAAACTTTTTATTATTTTTTTTTTATCCGGCTATTTTTTGCGAGGGATGGACGATGAAACAGTAAAAGGAAAGAAAGGAAATTCTTAAATATATTTTTTTCCATCAATATTTTTAGGCAGAATGGCAAATTAAACCGCATGCTGCTACAATACCTCTTTACTATTTACTATAGGATTTCTGTTCAAACCCACATATTTATTGTACGAACATCTAAACGCAATTGATTTTAAGGTAGTAAACATCATTAAAATGTTGGCTCTTATAAAAAAAAAGAAAAGAAAGATACCAACTTCTACCTTTTAGCGATTTGGATAACATTGTTTTACAAACGTAAAATTCATTTAGTACTACATATAAAAATGAATCAGAAACTGTTAAAACGGTAAAAACAAAATAATACTTAATACTTACAATTAGTAGCTCTTGTCTTTGAGGAAACTGCGGAAAAGTCATAAAACTTTCCTGTTTTATGCAGTGTAATAAAGGGATTCTGAAGTTAATTTTTTATAGCTATCTCTAGTTTACCATTGTTTTCATTGCCATAAAAGGAAAAGAATACCGATAGCAATTGCGCTCTTTAATTTTGTACGAGTCACGTGTTAAGAGATCCTGCTATTCAAAAAGAGAACTGAAAAGAAACTGATTAGTTGAAACTCGCGAAGTGAAAAACTTTTTTCCGTTTATTGGGGGTGTTTGTGGCTCGAAAATAAATATGTTTATTTTGTGATTTACGCACTGACTGCCTCTGGATGGAATGGTTTTCTTGTATTTATTATTAATCAGTGTAAAAGAAATGGCTATTTCAAACAGGCGCTAATGCCGCTGATCAATGAATTTTCATTTTAAAAAACGTCAGTAAATGAAACGGTCACCTTGGTCCAGGACAGGAGGGCGATGAATTTTACCTGCGACTCGTGGATCGAGGACATGTAGATGAAGTCATTGAAATTGAACAAAAGCAAACCAGATGGGATTATGAAAATACTATATTTTGTCTTTGAAATGTTCGTCAGAATAAAAAAAATCATTTTAAAAAGCAGTTGGTTGGTTACGAAAAGGCGATCTATTTGTAGCTCGATAAGATAAAAATAAACGGCTTTGTTTAGAACGTGACTTTAAAGGTAAACAGAAGTATTCGAATGAGGTAAACACATGAAAAGTGGCAGGGGCAAAAAGGTTTTCTTGTTTCACATTTTAAACGCAACATTCGTCAAATAAACGCCTGACATGTGTGCCAGGTGTTTAGTTCAACATTCTCCCAATTTTTCCGCGTAACGCTATATTAATGAGTATTTTTACTACTATTAATACTCCTACTACTACTACTACTACTACTACTACTACTACTACTACTACTACTACTACTACTACTACTACTACTACTACTACTACTACTACTACTACTACTACTACTAGTACTACTACTGCTACTGCTACTGCTACTGCTACTACTACTACTACTACTACTACTACTGCTACTACTACTACTACTACTACTACTACTACTACTACTGCTACTACTACTACTACTACTACTACTACTACTACTACTACTACTAGTACTACTACTACTACTACTACTATTACTACTACTACTACTACTACTACTACTACTGCTACTACTACTACTACTACTACTACTGCTACTACTACTAGTACTACTACTACTACTAGTACTACTACTACTACTACTACTAGTACTACTACTACTACTACTACTACTACTACTACTACTACTACTACTACTGCTACTACTACTACTACTACTACTACTGCTACTACTACTACTACTACTACTACTACTACTACTACTACTAGTACTACTACTACTACTACTATTACTACTACTACTACTACTACTACTACTACTACTACTACTACTACTATTACTACTACTACTACTACTACTACTACTGCTACTACTGCTGCTACTGCTACTGCTACTGCTACTGCTACTGCTACTGCTACTGCTACTGCTACTGCTACTGCTACTGCTACTGCTACTGCTACTGCTACTGCTACTGCTACTGCTACTGCTATTGCTACTGCTACTGCTACTGCTACTGCTACTGCTACTGCTACTGCTACTGCTACTGCTACTGCTACTGCTACTGCTACTGCTACTGCTACTGCTACTGCTACTGCTACTGCTACTACTACTACTACAACTATATTAGCACTAAACTGGTTTTAATTTCTTGAGGCTCCTTTATCTGGGTCGAGATCGAATTTTAATACATTAATTTTTATAGTAAGATGTGAAAACTGTAGTACTCGGAAAAATCCCTAGGGGCAAAAACGCCCATATATAGCAGCACGTGGTTCTATTAAATAAATTCAATACTCCTCTTATAAGCGAGGTGCTTAAAACCCTTAAAGGAGCTACGTCACGGCGATTTCGCAGATTGTTACTCTAAACTGTTCTGAAATTAGTAGCAGGCAACTTAACCCATGAGAAACATTATCTTTGAACACCTAAAGGAAGCTTTGACCTTAATTTGCGGATAGAAATCAAACTAAGGCTATAAATATTGATATTTCGAAGACGTTAGAAAACAACTTGAAAAGTTTAGCCTTAATTTTTCAAGTTGCAATCCGTTTCCATCCAAGCAATCCGCAGCCAAAGACGTCTGATAACAGTTTCAATGCTATAATACAGTAATCGTTAATAAATTGACCTATTATGTTTAGGTTTCCTATGCTACAAATTTAAATTTTGGCCCGGTTCAAAAATATGCTGAAAGCCGTGACAAAGCCCCTTTAAAAAAATAAGCAACGTCCTGATTTATTTTCAGGTGCACCTTGTTTTAAATTGGGCCGCGGAATTACTACCAATTACATGTATACACCCAGCTGGTGTCTTATTTAAGCCGCATCCTATTTTTCTTGAATATAAATAATCCTAATCATTTTTTCTCAGTTATACGTTTTTACAACAATAGCGAACTTAGTGTAAGCTAACTTGTCGTTTATAACACTCATTTTGGTCTAACACTCGAGGCACTGCATGGCAACATAAATTGAACATAGCAAACATAATGACCTCATGGTTCTAGCCAAATTTCTATAAGGTATAAAAAAATGTTTTAAAAATTGCCTAAAAATTGTTTTAGGCATTTCATTAGCAATAAAAATATGGATTCGCAACAATCGAAACATAGCCATTAAATTCGACTCGCTAAGAGGTTGTTACACCGAGAACTGCTCTTACTACAAACTAAATGGCATGAAAGGCGTGAAAGAGCTGACTGTCACCTGCGCCTCGTGTGTTCGAGGACAGAAAGACGACATCACTGGAGTTAAACAAAAAAAAAAACAGATAAGATTTGGGACATTTCAGTTCTTTGCTTGATGCGAGAAGAAAACGAATTTAATAATATATCAACACGTATTGGCCTCTAGTACTGTCCTTCCTTGAACTATAAACCTGTTACATTTAATTGATTATGATAGAAAGCTGTTGATCTCGTTCGTCAATGAGCCACGTCAACTTGTAAAATTAAATAAATGCATGGCTTTGTTTGTTTAGGGACGAAAAAGTGTGAGCTCTGAGTCGGTAGATAAAAAAACAGAAATGAAGAATCAACTGATTTAAACAAAAGGTAATAATAGAGCGTTAAGAGGAACAATTGGGAGAATGTTGAGCTAAACACCTGGCACACATGTCAGGCGTTTATTGTTGCGTTTAAAATGTGAAACAAGAAAACCTTTTTGCCCCTGCCACTTATCATGTGTTTACCTCATTCGAATATTTCTGTTTACCTTTAAAGTCACCTTCTAAACAAAGCCGTTTATTTTTATCTTATCGAGCTACAAATAGATCGCCTTTTCGTAATCATTTATTAACAGTAGATGTTTATAGGTCAAGAGTGCAGCGGCCAACCAACTGCTTTGTAAAATCAAATTTGTTTTCTTCTGACAAACATTTCAAAGGCGAAATATAGTATCTTCAAAATCCCATCTGGTTTGCCTTTGTTCAACTTCAATGATTTCATCTACATGTCCTCGAATCCACGAGTCGCAGGTAACATTCATCGCCCTCCTGTCCTGGACCAAGGTGACCGTTTCATTAACTGACGTTTGTAAAATGAAAATTCATTCATGAACGGTATTAACGCTTGTTTAAAAAAGCCATTTCTTTTACACTGATTAATAATAAATACAAGAAAACCATTCCATCCAGAGGCAGTCAGTGCGTAAATCACAAAATAAACATATTTATTTTCGAGCCACAAACACCCCCAATAAACGGAAAAAAAGTTTTTCACTTCGCGAGTTTCAACCAATCAGTTTCTTTTCAGTTCTCTTTTTGAATAGCTGGATCTCTTAACACGTGATTCGTACAAAATTGAACAGCGCAATTGCTACCGGTATTCTTTTCCTTTTATGGCAATGAAAACAATGGTAAACTAGAGATAGCTATAAAAAATTAACTTCAGAATTCCTTTATTACACAGCATACAACAGGAAAGTTTTATCACTTTCTCGCAGTTTTCGCAAAGACAAGAACTACGAATTGTAAGTATTAAGTATTATTTTGTTTTTACCGTTTTAACATTTTCTGATTCATTTTTATATGTAGTTCTAAATGAACTTTACGTTTGTAAAACAATGTTATCCAAATCGCTAAAAGGTAGAAATTGGTATCTTTCTTTTCTTTTTTTTTATAAGAGCGAACTTTTTAATGATTTTTACAATCTTAAAAATCAATTGCGTTTAGATGTTCGCACAATTAATATGTGGGTTTGAACAGAAATCGTATAGTAAATTATGTCGTATTTTAGCAGGGTGCGGTTCAATTTGCCATTCTGCCTAACAATATTGATGGAAAAAAAATATATTTAAGAATTTCCTTTCTTTCCCTTTACTGTTTCATCGTCTACCCCTCGCATAAAAAAGCCGGATTTCAACAAAAAAAAAAATTAAGAATTTTTCTTCGGTTTACACTGTTCATAAGATATCTATACGAGTGACGACGTTTTGGTTACCAATAGAAGTCGAAATCTGGGTAGAAATAGGCGTTTGCACTTTCCACCTCATGTTATTTTTCATTGTTCATTTTATTTTTTGAAATTTTGGTATGGTTTCGACTTGATAGTATCTGTCCTCAACATGTGAGACGCTCTCGAAGAAGTTACCTCCACAAATAGAAATCATTTTTTTAATGAAATTAAATTGAGATTCTAACCTGAAAGAAAAGTTAATTAACAGCACGGGGGCCTGGAGGCCACCGCCGCGTTTCACGTTTTACCAATATTTAACTGCGCGGGATCCTGAGCGCCACCGGCGTGGTTCGTGTTTTACCTTTGATTTAATTTTTCTTTCTTTTTCCTTTTTTTTTAATCTTGTCGGTAAATCAGGGCCCAATCTCTACGCGGCCAACATTCGCGGCTCTTTAGATTACGCCACGTTTTATGTTTATCCGCAAAATGCTTTAAAATTGTTTACCTGCCAAAAATTCTGCGGCTATTCTACTCTTTATTTAGTATAAATATACTCTATTTCCATGTTTTTCAAGCGTTTGATTCCTAGCGAGTATTTACTAACGAAGCTAAGGTCATGACATAATGTGTATGGAATGTGTTGACGTTAGCAATTTTCGTTCAAACAGCCTGAGAGATAAGATCACGCTCTATTAAAAAAACTTGATCTCATAGCCGTAAAAGTCATCGATGAAACTACAATTTTCCGAGTATCTTTCTTATTTTCAGTGTGAAAGGATTTTCTCTTGTTGTTAGTATTGTTTAGTGTAACTACTTTTGCTGTGTTCTTTTAGCGAGTTCAAATGCGTGATAGAAAATTTAAAATTTTGGCAAGTCAAGCAGGAACGTGTATTAACTTGTCTGCATTACGTCACCAATTTTTCAATTTCTCACGAACGTGGTAAATATAGCCGTGTGATAACACTGGAAAAACTTTTATTAATTAGAGCTACACTTATTTTAATACTGCGCAGTTATAATCTGCAAGATTTCTTATTTAAAGTTTGCTTGATTCTTTGTTGTCAAAAACGAAAGTTTAGTATTCATCGTAACCTTCCCATTATTTACTACTTTAAGTACAATGAATGGATTGACATCGCTGTAGATTAAGAAAAACCTCTCATTCTCAGTGGGATTAAAAGGATATTTAGTAAACATTTTCGAAAATTTCAGACTCCCGGGTATCCAGTTTTCCAAAACCGTACTCGGTGCCCGGGTATGTAGACACTACATACAACTCACTAAACATTCCAATAATATATATGTACTTAACGTTTCGTATAAAGCAAATGCCCGTACTATAGTAAGAAGAAAAAACTTAGTTTAGCGCCGCCTGTTCTTTTTTTCAAAATGTAGGGAAGGAGTTCCTGTACTAAAACTATATATATACTTTCAGAAGCTTCAAAGTCGGTGAATATCCAATTTCATAAACATGAATCTTAAGGTAAGTTGAAATTAACGTAATAAGATAGATTTATATTCAAGCGAAGAGAGCGACGAATAACTAGTTAACTAATGTTCGTCCACTTTTCCAAACTGTATTTGAATTTGTTAATGTTAATGTCATTTCCAAAAAGGGGCATTCCTTATTAATCAACACGAAGAAAAAAATATTTGAGAGCGTATACCTTTGTGGAAGTCAAACCCTTTTTGTATCTAGTATTGTTAACTCAATCACTATATTTAAACATTCTACCAAAGAGAAGTATTCTCTTGGAGGCTCAAGCGTGCTCCAGTGTTTCGCATCTCTCTTCGTATGACATCACTTGTCGGTTTTGCCTTAGAGCATTTCTTGATGCTCTTAGTTGTATGCTTTATCAATGGCCATTTTTTCTTTGGCTAAGTAGGGTGGCCATACCGGGCTTGAATATTCTAGTTAAGGTCTTACAAGTGACCTATAGATTACCGAGAATACTTGTCTGTTCTTTTTGACGACTGCACGCTTCAGTAGATCCAGCACTTTTTTTATTCGTTTACTAATGCGTCCACGTGATTTAACCAGGATAAATCTCTTGACATAATGACGCCTAAGTCTTTATAGGAGTAAACACTTTTTTTTCGTTCCATTTGGCGGGTAATACTTTTGATTACTGTTGTCTGGCTTGTTTGAGTTTCTCATGACGTCGCATTTCTTACGGTTAAATTTTACTAGCCAATTCCTCGTCCATTCTTCTAAAGAGTCCATGCCCAACTACAGTATTGATGTGTCATTGTCATAACTCAGACCAAGATAAATCTTTTTATTATCTCGTAGATAGTACGCGCGCTGTGATTGGTCAATTTAGCGGGCCGTATTCTTCTGTACGGCCCGCTACATCAAAAACTTTATTTTTGCGCGCTCTATTTCAAGATAAAGAGGTATTATAAATATCTTACTAACCTCTCTTTTCGGTCCGTTCTGTAAAAAGCTGTTACTCTGAAACATATAATTTTCTCAGCCACTTTAATTTTCAGACAAAATACTTGACTAATTTGATGGTAATAGACCTTATGTATAGTAAAGTGACACGCCCCGAGAGGCAGTATAGGTGTTGTTCTAACGCTCTAACTTAAGATGGCGACCAGTAGGGGTAGTTGTTAGATAAATAGTAAAAGTACTGTGAGGATCTAACAAATCGCCCGAGCCTCTACTTTACGACCCAGCCCCATCAGAACACATGTCAGCATTACTTACCGTTTAAATTTCACGCTTCGGGAAAATACGACGCCATATTAGATTCGCTTGTGGCTACAACTCCAACAATAAGGGAATAAAATAACTTTTCGAGGGGAGATTTTTTATTTGCTCCCGCGTAGTGTCATTTGCGGCCCGAAGGCGAAGCGCAAGGGCCGTAAATGACACTACAAGGGCGAAAATAAGCAATATTCCCTCGAGCAAGTCATTTCTCTATCATTATCATCAATTTACAAGACCTAATAACATCCCGGTAAACAACGAATTAAATAACATTTTCAATAATACAAGTGCTGTACTACCAGAAGTCCATAACTAGAAGTCTACATCTCTGGTAATAGGCTTTGAGATATGTCTTTCGCGTGTACCTCGCGCTCCTCGCGTGTAGGCTATTTTTAGAACAGCTTTGCCGCGAACAAGTAGCCAATCACATTGAAGTATTTTTTAATTCGCGCCTTTGATTGGTTGAACAAATTTTTGAAGAAAAGCAGAACTGCAGAGGACGAGTGAACTCGAGCGAACGGCATTACGAAATTTCTCTTTGTTGGTCATCGTAATTTCCGTTTTGTGAGGATTAAATCGTCCGGACAAGAATCATCAGGGCATCTTTCATCGATGACGATAGCATCGAAGTTGTAAAAATTCGGAGCATCCAAATAAGCGAGAGGACCTCAGTGTTTTGGAGTCAGAATACGAAATGGCAGCGGGCAAGATAGACTAATTCCGAGTCAAATTCAAAATGCGAAGACACTAAAGATTAATGGTACTCTCAAGATGAAGACAGGCATTAAGAGAGCAAGTGCATTTTGGCACAGGTTCGTTGCTATTTTGAAAAACAAAACCGTGGTCCCTGAAGCGCTCAACATCGAGCGCGGAATGAACAGAATGAAGTTTGATTCGTTTGAGAACAACATTCAGAGAAAACGACAAGTTTGGCGAGTTTCGCATGTTTTTGGAATTATAAGGACGGCATGAAAACAAAAGACTGACTAAGGTAATGTACTTGTTTTAATATGAATAGAAATACGAGTTAAATTCATCGAACAATGATGATTTCATTCACATCCGTCAAAAGTTTAATTCAAGTTGTGCTTCTCGGGCACTTTGCAGTGTGCAGCTATTGTGTTGTGTATATGTTGTTCAGTATTTTAACACGAGGATATGCTGTACAAAATAAAGACACACTTAACTACTAAAAGTTTGGGGAACTTCTGTTCATAAATTCTCTCGTAAATTATAAAAAGTCGACCTGTTTGTTTTGTGAGTTTGTCTACGGAAACCCGGCGACGGGTTGCTTTTTCACTCGCCTTCAAATGCCACTGAACAGACGTTTGAAATCACTATCTACGATACTACTTCTGTCGAAATGTAAGAATTAAAGAGAATGGCCTGTCAAGTGTTTTGATGTGATTTGATTTATTTCACCTGCCACTTTCCAAAATATTCGGCCGCAACTTAGAACTCCAATCGTGTCGAAATAGTGGGTTACGTCATTTTCTCGCGAGACATCAGTTTCTAAAAATAGCCTACACGCGAAAGACATAGCACGCGCCCCAATACCAGATGTAGACTTCTAGTTATGGACTTCTGGTACTACTTGACAGCCATGTTTTCCAAATTCTAGGCTTTATGGTTTTAGTTGTGTTTTAGCCTTAGTTTACCAACAATTTATCAAATTAGATATAATTTAGCTTATATAATACCAATTTCAGTTAAATATTTATTTTAAACTGCTGAAATCCAAGATGGCGAACTAGAAATACAGTGAAGAACATGTTGCTTTGTATTTCAATGGATGTGATTTATTTTCAATTTTGGAACATTTCTTTATTAGCTTTTTATGTTTTACACTCTAATAATGTCGATTTTTAGGATATTTAATGAAATAGACGATTTTTAAAAAATTCAAACTGGCGGATCCAAGACGCCGGATCAAAGATGGCGGCCGGCTATTTCAATGTTAAATACGTCATAGTGACGTCATTTTTGTTGGTAACGACAACTTACATATTGTCCAGGCAAAATAATCTTTGGTTATATATCAAAAAATGAAGAAATATTGATTAAATAGCTCTTAAGTCAATTAAATCGGCTAAATGATGTCATAAATTACGTAACATTACGTCACTATGTCATCAAAGCATCTAAAGTTACTAGAATTATTGTCTACATCATCCTGTGTTAATTTGGTAACCATAGCGTTAACGGGTTTGAAGTTACTAAGTCCCCCCTCCCTCCCCCCCTCCTCTGGTCAAAGAAGGTTAAAAAAAATCCGGTCTGAATAGGGTTAACCGCCCCATGGAAGTAATTTGGGGCCCTCAAAGCGCGTGTTTTCAAGAAGGCGATTTTCAATTTGGCCGAGTATATTGATAATAATGCACATTTGAGCCGCGAAAGTATTATTTGACGTCATTATGCATAAGGTCTTTTCTCTTTTTTATGGTTATGTCATTTTTTGTGAGTATGTGTTATACTTGCCATTTTGCATCCTGTCGGCATCAGTCTTTTAGTGGATGTCGGTATCAGTCTTTTAATCTTTGCACATGTCGGGCCCTTGGGACTTGTGGGAATTTAGTTGTTTAAAAATATTTTGTATTTAATTTCAGTGCATTGCAGAGAATGTTGTTATGTTACAAATTCTGAAGACCGCTCTTTGAGCGCATTCTCACGCAAAAATATCACAAAAGCCTCAGAACTAGCATAAGCACTGATGCCAAATTTCGCATAAACTTGGCTTTTGAATATGTGACTATATTGGCTGTATTGGGTCACAAGGTTCACAGTCACCCAGTAAACTGCTGTGTTTTAACGTCGTTTGCTTTCATCTTCTTTTCCTTATAGTTTGTGTGGTTTTTGTGTGGTTTCCTGGTCAGCGTTTCATCCGTTTTCAGCCTGAAGTGCTACGAGTCGTTGTGTTTCGATGAGTCTGGCAGTGGAAATGTGAAAGTCTGTACATATCCTTATATGCGAGAATGCCCTAATCCATCCCAGAAGTGTCGCACCCTAACATATACCGGGAGCAATGTGTTATGGGAATTGAGGAACTGCAGTACACAATGCGATAAGCAAGTTTGCCAAACACCCGGTTACACGAACTGTGATGTGACATGTTGCGAAACAGATTTATGCAATCCTTTGCCGGGTGAGTATACGGTTATATAACACTTTATAATCTAATACATTACATCACCATAGTCAAAATCATTGAATTTGTAGTTGTGTGCTGTGTGTAATACTATATTGCTACATGGCGTATTACCTCCAAACTCTATTTATTTATTTGTATATTTATTTTATTACTTGTTTGTGTAATTATTTATTTGTGTATTAAGTAGAGAATTCAGCTCCCGTCTCCGTAACTTCCAGAAGATCAAAGCAATGATAAGAAAACTTAGACGGTATTTAGTCTCCTTTTTTTTTTCGGGGGGGGGGGGGGGGGGGGTGGGGGCGGGGATAATACGTGATAAAAACAATTACGTGATATTGCCCAAATAGCCGTCAGAAAATCGCAAAAAATGTTCTACTTCTTCAGAAACAATAAATAGCAATGCCTACAAAATGAACATACTTAAGTTAACTCTCGTTAAAAAAAAGTCCAAACCTGGGAAAGCACGCCTGTCAAAATCCTGCGATCCTTGAAAATCCATAGTCTGGTCAGTAGTAAATAAAAAAAACACGTGACCCATGTCAAACTAGTCAGCGGATACTTTATTTTGGCAGCTGTCAATTGACTATGAAATGGATCTCTCATATTAAATTGCAAAGATATAACCTGCATGCATCAGTTGACCCAAGCTGACCTATATATTTTCTTTGGGCGCCATCTTCCGCGTCTCGTCAATAAACATCCTCAGAGACTTCACCTGAACCCGCGAGATGGTCATGTGACACTTGCCAGCGGGTTTCTTATTTTGAAACAGACGTGTATACATTGTGCAGCTTTATTATCCCAGAATAACCGGTCTCGTGTTATCTGTACTCTCAGTAAGCTGAACATCTTTCTAATATGGACAGTTTAGCTCGGTCCTGACGGTGTCCGTCTTAGGAAGAGTTCACTGTACTATTGGTTATACTTAAGGTGCGTTAAAGAAAATCCAAGATCAGTTTTTTATTTCGGACCATACAGATACCGTCTTTCAAAAAGAAACGAAAAGCACGAAATATTTAGTCTCGCCAAATGTATCCAAAAAATTTTCAGCAAACAAAAGCCTTTTAAAGGTAACAAGATAAAGCCGTAATTCTTCCCTAGCGAAGACCGCTGGGTCAATGTACGTTTTTCGAATCCTTTCATAAAGAAACGCAAGAATGATGATTCCCTAAAAATCTGGATATAGATATCATTTAACGTACCCACTCGGCGGGTGGACTCTTAATCATAATCCATTTTAGGATTTTTAGCAAAGAAAAGCAAAATATGTTTTTGAATACAAGAATCCGGATTTGGGTTTTCTTAATCTGCCCAGCGTATGATATATAAAGACAATAAACTGCAAGGCTGACACTACGTAGAAATGAAAAGCCTTAACGGGACAACGACATGATAGAGTCCAAACTGAAAGCCAAAAATGCAAACTCTGGACAGCTGTTTCGACCTGATTGGGTCTCGTCAACAGAGTGTATGCCGCACAGAATAGAACAACTAGCGTGAAGACAGTTGTCTATAAAGTGCTCGCTGGTAATGGCAATCCGAGAGGGCTCAAATTCGAAAGCCCGCCCATTGACAACAGCCGCGTGACTATTACTCAATAGGTCAAGAATTCGAAATATCATGTCGTTGTCGCGATAAGGGAAGTGAGGATAGCCAGAACTATCCGTACACTGAAAACATGGACAAAGCCATGTGAAAACAACACTGCAAACATGGACAAAACCATGTGAAAACAGTGAAAATGTACAGCATATCGGATCTGAAAAGATCTACGGTCCAAATAAAACTGAAAATGACAAATGAAAGCAAGGGACCGCGGACGAAAATGCTGCTGGTGTACGTAGGAGCTACTGACAGCTCTGATCAGCAAAAAATAAAATACAAAGACAATAAACTGCAAGGCTGACACTACGAAGAAATGAAAAGCCTTAACGGGACAACGACATGATAGAGTCCAAACTGAAAGCCAAAAATGCAAACTCTGGACAGCTGTTTCGACCTGATTGGGTCTCGTCAGCAGAGTGTATGCCGCACAGAATAGAACAACTAGCGTGAAGACAGTTGTCTTTTCAGTGTACGGATAGTTCTGTCTATCCTCACTTCCCTTATCGCGACAACGACATGATATTTCGAATTCTTGACCGATTGAGTAATAGTCACGCGGCTGTTGTCAATGGGCGGGCTTTCGAATTTGAGCCCTCTCGGATTGCCATTACCAGCGAGCACTTTATAGACAACTGTCTTCACGCTAGTTGTTCTATTCTGTGCGGCATACACTCTGCTGACGAGACCCAATCAGGTCGAAACAGCTGTCCAGAGTTTGCATTTTTGGCTTTCAGTTTGGACTCTATCATGTAGTTGTCCCGTTAAGGCTTTTCATTTCTACGTAGTGTCAGCCTTGCAGTTTATTGTTGTTTTAACCAGCAGTCTCTATCTAATTGAAGTCTCCAAACGCTTAATCTAACAAAAACACACGAGAAGTCGCTATTTTTTGGGAGTTGGTAACAACCCCCGATTTAAAGTCCACTTTTAAACATAAGCAAAGGGCCTCTGATGTATACTTCGCAATGTTTTCCTCGATTATTTGGACCAAAATTTTGCTATTCTCGACCATGGTTTTGAATTTTTCGTGACATTGAGTAACTTATCACGCAACCTCCAGTTGCTTGAGATTGGGTAAAGAAACTTTTTAAGTTGAGTTGATTTCCTAAATGAGGTACCAAAAGAATCCTTGATTGTTATTCTGTCAATCTGTGTAGTTATTGTAATTTGCATGCTTAGGTTTTGTCCTCCATGGCTATCTTCATTTAAGTGTCATGTGACAAAGAAGTTAATAACTATGTACTTATTATGGTATCGTGTTACATCAGACACCTTGCTATCAACAATTATTAAAGATCCTTATGCTTCTTACAGCATTTCATAATGCTAAATGGCTAAAAAAGATATCATTTTCTTACCTTCCTTAGTTTAATTTTTTTGAAATTCTTAAAACTTATACATCCATTTAAAGGAGAAGTTCACTCCAGAATGGCCATTTATTTTCTTTACGCCAATAAAAAGTTTATACAAAAATATGTTATTCACCAAAATTTCAGCTTCCAACGAGCGCTAAATCCCTACGAAATCTTTCTCTAAAGTAGCCCAAAATTCGACAACTGAACGCCGCCATCCTGGAGCTTGTAATGTATGCGTGTCGTCAAAGAGTTCAGCCTGAAGTTTAGCGGGAAAATTTCGAGTATTTAAATTTTCCCGCTAAACTTCAGGCTGAACTCTTTGACGTCACGCATACATTACTAGCTCCAAGATGGCGGCGTTCAGTTGTCGAATTTTGGGCTACTTTAAAGAAAGATTTCGTAGGGATTTAGCGCTCGTTGGAAGCTGAGATTTTGGTGAATAATATATTTTTGTATAAACTTTTTATTGGCGTAAAGAAAATAAATGGCCAT
Source organism: Meandrina meandrites (assembly GCA_963693305.1). Classification (NCBI taxonomy): domain Eukaryota; kingdom Metazoa; phylum Cnidaria; class Anthozoa; order Scleractinia; family Meandrinidae; genus Meandrina; species Meandrina meandrites. The sequence continues at coordinate 49,214,871 of OY855904.1, forward strand.
TCTGGAGTGAACTTCTCCTTTAAGTATTTAGAAATTCTAGTTTTCAATTCTATTTAATTGACTTAAATAAATTGTGTCCAACAGTGACCGTATCTATTTGACTTAATTTTATGTAATGTACAGCCAACGGCAATCAAGAGACCACCATAACTTACGTTGACAAAAAGAAAATGCCAAAGACGATGAAAGAGTTTAAGAAATTGTTGGACAAAATGGACGCGTCTTATCCAGAGAAAAGCCAGTGAGTTTTGAAAAAATGCAAATAACAACGTGTGACAGGATAATTATGTGAAGCAAGGGGTTTCCATGAATGACATTTTACATACACGCGTGGCATCACGAAGTAGACTATAATACCGCGTTTACTCGATTAAACGCCTGGCTTTGAAGAAACACCGGGTCTCCAAGATATTTATTACACGTATAATAGTTACAGATATAACGAAACGATTTGTTTCTGTAAAAATTGATGAAGAAAAAAAACATTGCTTCATGAATAAAGAGCTCAAGCAAGCTTCCGGTTTCAAATAAACGCCGACTTCACAATGTCAAGTGTAAAATAAACGCCTGGGGTATTTGATCGAGTAAATACGGTATATAGATTTAGCTTGAAAGGGGAAATTTTATTTCTTGAAGGGTTTTCCTTTTTAAAAAATGTCCGCACCATGTACGCTAAGGACATTGTTTTTTGGTTTTAATAAGCCTTAAAATCAGAGCAAAACTTTATATCATTCCGCTTGTGAGACATCTTCCAACCAGGAAAAGCACTGTGATTTTTAGAAAAATTCTCATAATTCATGTGTGGAAAGACATAGAACTTTTATACGCAATAGCTATCTTGCCTACGCACCCAGTATCAAAGAATACTTACCTGTTGATTATCTATATTTACTTATGTTTCTATATTTGTTTGATTTTTCAATCTCCTTAAAAGGTAACATCAAAAAAGTAAACGTAGTCTCGAACTAATTTTTACAATAGTTACATTGAAAAAAAAAAAAAAATCCAGTCATAAACTATTCTCTTTGTTTTTTTCACCAGGTGAAGAGCCAGATTATTCTGGGAGGAACGAAATGACAGCCAGAAAGTGGCAACTCTTAAAATAGTTGATGAATTGACAAAAATATAATTGTAGCTTAAATGAAGGAAATATAATAAATGAGGGTTAATATGCTCCTCTGTTGTGTGCTCTTTCCTGCTATTATTTTCTTTAATGGTTTTCTTCACTTCATATAGTCCAAGCTAATGTCTCCCATTGCCTTATTTTTTTTCCTTTCACCTCGCCTCCCTTTTTTATCCTTTCCACTTCCGTTTTATCCTCACTTCTGTTCTCCCTACTGCTTTTTTGTTGTTGTTTTTTTCAATAATTGTTGCCTGTACGTTTTTGGAAGATTTGCTTTGCTTACTAAAATAATTGTTTCTATTCCAGCGATTTAAGGCACATTATTTCGCAAGGCATTTAGGAATAAACAATTATCAATTAGACTACGAGTCCGAATTTCTATGAACGAATATTCGCTTATGGAAAATTGCACTTCTAAGTCTCCTATAATACCAAGAAAACTTAACGGAAAAGATCTGTCTTCTATCTATGGAAAATTTTGGGAGCAAAGTTGAAAGTTTTGAAGAAGATGTCCAAGATGCAACTTTTTAAGCACCCTTGACAAACAAGTGTTCGATTCTTCCGCCCTCTTCTTACTTTGGAAGCGCAGGCACTGGATCCGTAAGATAAAGCTGGTTAAGCGAGTTCTTAACCCTATTCAGACCGGGCTTTTTTTGAACGGAGGGGAGGGGGGGATTTAAAAAGCCCCCATTATGTATTCATTTTGCGGGAAGCAATTAAGAGGGGGGAATTAATTTTACGTGGACTTTGAGAAGTGTGCAAAATTTGGGACGGTGGCTGAGACAACACAAACAAGACAGAATTAATTTTACGTGGACTTTGAGAAGTGTGCAAAATTTGGGACGGTGGCTGAGACAACACAAACAAGACAGAATATTTTAAATGACAAAATAATTATCGATGTTTATTACCAGAATACTGGGCAAAAAAGGGCCTCTGCTTTGCAAAGAATTCCCGCAAAAGAGGGCCCGCTCAACTTGTAGAAAGTCTAATTTAAAAGGTATATGTTTTGCTCTTGACAAAATAAACATTTGTCGTTGCGCAGTCTAGTAGCGTGGGCTAATCAAGAATTAATTTCCTCTAAACACTCTCCCTTTTAGTGCAGGTGATCTAAAATCGAAATTTGAGTTTCTCGTAAACAAGACGGCCTTTAAAAATGTCTTGAAAGTTACAAAATAAATATGCAAGGCTTCACCAGCCTAAAGTTCATGATTTCAAATGCTGAAACTTGAAGTGGAAATATAAAGCGTGTAAAATAGAAGTCATTTTGTCAGTTAATTTCCCAACAGTTCTCCCACTGGATTATGAAACGTTTTTTCTTATTTCTACACTTTCAACTACAATCATTTTTTATTTACTAATTACGGAATAGAACCTAATTACGGAATAGAACATTTTTTTATTTACTAATTACGGAATAGAACCTTAGTCACTATGGTTGACCTATGGTTACACGAGGCTGTTATAGGGTTAACCGTTAGGCATAACACCGGTCAAAAACTTAGCCGTTAGGCGTGAAAATTGGAAAATTTTAAATGTTAGCGGTAAAAATTGTTAACCATAAAAAATGTCTCGCCTCGAAATGCTACGAAAGTGAAAGTCTCAAGATATCATGTGAAGATTTTTGAAGAAGACTATTTTATCTCCAGTTCTTTCCAAAATTAGGAACTCTTCCTTTTCTTCTCCATGCAAGTTTTGAGGATTTTAGATTCTAATTCATGACTGGCATTAATTACGCGCAATGTCATCTTTTAACGCGTGTTCTCCCCCCTCCCTCTCCCACCAAAACAAAAATAAATTCACCATTCACCATTACCAAAGGCTCCAAAATGGCTTGCCACAATAAACCACCTTTGGCAATCCCTTAGCAACTGCTCTAGATCTGTAAATGAGAAGGACCCTCTTACGAAAACTGTCGGAAGGGTCTGACTATTTTCAGACCTTTGTCAATTTAATATACGAATTGACTTAGTTTCGATGGTTATGTTAAAGTATATGATAAGTATATACGGTATACGCTATAACACATATAAATAATTTAAAATTCTGTTATTTTGTAGATTTTTTCTACAGCAGCATTGGAATGGAAGATGTAGTTTATTATAGCAGTTTACTTTATCTACAATAATTATGAAATTCACCTTTTTATCCCAGAATGGTCGTAAGACCTTAAATAACTTTTTAAAACAGTGGAAATCAATTTTCAACACTTCGTTAACCGTAAAGGAAAAAAATAACGGTTAGCCGTAAAAAGCCAAAATATTAGCCGTTAACCAGTCCAGGATCATGTCCACTTTTAGAAATGTTTAGATCCGCTGATCAAAACAAGCAATTATCCAATCACTGCGCGAATTTGGAGTCACATGGTGCGAGGTCTGCTGCCATGAACTTCTCTAGTTTCTAGATCTGAAGAATTACCAACAACAAAACTTGAGAAATAATGGCCGGATTTTACTTTACATTGTGTGTTAATAAAATAGACAAAAATAAATTACTATTTTTAGAGAGGAGGTCATATCAGCTCTTGCTAGTTTTTATGCAGGTCCCTTATCCACATCGAATTGGAATTTGGAACGTGGGTTTTTCATGATCAGGAGGGATGAAAACCGGAGGACCTGGAGAAAAACCCTCGGAGCAAGGACGAGAACCACCAGTATGTCTAACAAATTATCACACTTACTTCATTTATAAACCTAACTGTAAATAGGTTTGGACTCATCCAAAGAGGAATCAGTATACATTGTTGATGTCTGTTATGCAACCTATCCTAAGCTGAATTAAAGTTAAAACCAGGGTTACAACGATGTTGCAGCTTCAATGTTTGCGTCAAATGGATGGGTAACACAAGGAAGCATCTTTGTCTACGGTTTTGCAGTTTATCGTTCGCGTAAAGTTCCCCGGTAGCGCTGTCTCAAGGCAATTTTGGCTATTTCATTTTTGAATTTAGATGCAGTAATTAAGTCTTCACGCTGTTTGGAAACTGTCACTTAAAATGTTCATCTTTATGCCGATCTAAATAGCTAGTCTTTCAAAAGCAGGAAAACTGCCTGATAATTTCTTTAACTGCTTCTTTTACTTCTGTGATTTTCCAACAGTACAAGATTGGGTTAAGAGATGAGTTTAAGTAGACTAGAGTTATTACAGCATACGAAGCCACGTCGTGTTGTATTCTATTCGCTTCTAGCACAGCCGCAATGACCCACGGAAGATAGCAGGCAACTAATGCCAACTGCACCCACATAATGCTGGAAACTGTTCTTTTATATCTTGCTATGTTTCTTGGAATCCCTTCTGCGTGCCCTTGTCCGTGGGGAACATTGTTTTGTACTTGGGCTTGTTGAAGTCGTAGCTTGAGATGGATCCTCGCGTAACAGAAAATCGAAGTCACCAGACAAAGTGTTAAGCCAACAGTGGCTGCCGTTAAGGCGATATCAATTCTCTTCACCCAGAGCCATCCAAATGGAGGAGTAATTAACAAAACACAAGTTAAGACAAAACGAGCTCGCCTTAATGTTACGACATGTCTGTATCTTAGTCCCAACGACAGGGCGAGAAGTCTGTCCACACTAATTGCGGTCGTGGCCGCGACAGATAGGCCACACAAAGTTACAGTCAAAGCGCCATTAATTTGAAAAACGTGGTACAGCACATTCTCGTTCATATTTATTGTAAGTAAAATAAAGTAAGTAGCGAAGAGCGGATGTACAATAAGACCAACGCAAAGATCAGTGACCGCCAAACATCGAAAAAAAAGCTTTGTCGAAGGATGAATAGAAAAGACATTCTTTAGAGCAATCAGGATTAGAGCATTGCCCACAGCAGCGGTGATGGAAAGAAAAATGTTTAAAGCTGAAAAAAATTCAGCTATGCCTGCTGGTGGTACGCTGAGTGTTTGGTTCAGTTTGCTTGTGTAGTTTTCTTGTCCAATAAAGTTCGCAATTGTTCCTGGGTGGTCTGAAAATAAGATTGTCTTCAAGTTGACGAGGTTATGGAGCTCTGAGAAAAAATCTTCAGCTTGCAGCTTTGTTAAAGAAATGATGATTTTATATCTCGGCTAATAACACGTCCGCTATTAATTATTAATCCTCTTTAAAGACTCGGTGTAGCAATTTGTGTTTGAGCGTCACCAGTTCTTGACTACGTGGGTTGAAACTGATAGATCTGTCAGTTGGATGTATGTGGTTTCATATGATAACGACGACAAAACTAGCATCGGTCACAATGGAGGGAATCATAGTATTTCATATTGTGCTGTTACTTTGGTGTAGAGTCTTTTCGAGTCTATCAATTCAGTAAGACTCATGTAACAGCTGCAAACAGGTTATCCTCTAGTAATTAAAAGCGGATTGTCATGCTTGTTTATTAAAAATCCTTCAATGATGTGATTAACTTGTCAAACGTAGTGCAAAATACATACTTGTATTGTGCAATAAGAAACAAAGGTGTTCCTAAACACGCACAAAAAATATGTTAATATTTAATATTCATATTGTTCGTGACTTCACAGGATGCTAAGCTATATAGAGCTATTTCGAGAAACGTTGTTGCGTGCACGCGAGCTGTTGCACGTGTTGAATACTAATGAGATATAGCGACATAATACACGCGAATTTGATACGTTTAGCCACGCTAAGAAGAATTTTGCTAACTCAAAGAGATGCGATGGTAATGCAAAGCTATAGTTGAAGGACTCCTGAGAGGAAAAACAAATTCTTCACATGCAAAAAAACACAAACTTGTACATTTCTTGTAGCCCAAAATGTGCAAAATTCGAGTGAATACCCAGGCCACCTTTCCTCTTGTCGCGAGCACAACGTTTCTCAAAAAAGCTGTATGCACAGTTTTAAAGCAGGGAAAAAATGTTTCCTAGTTATCTACAGTGGAAACCCGCTCTACGGACACCCTCTTAAGACGGACACCCCGATATTAGGGACAGTTTCGTTTGTCCCCATGAAAAGCACATATATTTTCTATATTTACACTCTTCTGTGTCCCGCGTGGCAAACTCTTATACATCGTCAACCACGCTTTACGGTCACTGCTTATCGGTGCACTGTCAATTGTCATTGTCGTGCACGTTTTACGCTAACTGGACTGGTGGAAACTCCGAAAGTCAAGTCACTGAGAGAAGCTATGACAAGTTGGAGTTTCAAGAATAGTAAAGTAATTTTAATTTAGTCCGAGAGTATCGGAAGAAGTACGAGCAGATGAGTGTAAGGTTTACATAGTTTAAACTTGTGACAGTTATTGAAAAAAACTGCTTAATTCCTTGCATAAAGTAAACTCGCAGACTTATTCAAGTGATTTCTGTAATGTTGTTACCTTATATGGCAAAGCGTTGAGTTGTTTTAGGCCCCGGATGTAGAACCACGAGGGCATTAGATCTGATGGACACGGAATAAAGAAACACGGTTTATATTGAACAACACCGTCACATTGGCGACGAGGATTCTCGAACTACAACAACGGATGATTCTAAACGATATTCAGACCGTTAACGCGTGAAGCATGGCCAAAGCGCTACCCACGTTCCCCGAGTTCGACATAACCGAAACAAGCACACAAGCTGCACGATGGAAGAAATGGCTCTCGAGATTCCAGAACCTACTCGTCGCGATGAACGTGACAGATAAGAAAAGACAGCGAGCTCTGTTGCTCCATTATGCCGGTGAAGCTGTGAACGAGATTTTCGACACGCTACCAGACACTACAGCAGGAGAAGGCGACGACCCGCTCGACAAAGCCGTACAAGCCCTAACAAATTACTTCACTCCAAAGCAAAATCGTGAGTACGAAATCTATGTTTTCCGTCAGGCGAAGCAAGAAAACAATGAAAGTATTTCAGCATTTCACACCAGGCTCAGACAGTTAGCAGTTACCTGTGAATTTGGTGATGTTGATCGTGAAATCAAAACCCAAATTGTCCAAAGCTGTAGTTCACACAAGCTGCGTACGAAAGCCCTCGAAAATCCATCGTACACTCTGGCACAACTGTTGGATGTTGGCAAGGCCATGGAGCTCTCAAAAACACAGGCCGCTAACATAGAGGAGAAGCAATCTGTCAACAAACTGTCCTCGCGCGATGGGAATCGCCGTCCATGGGATCGAAATAATTCAAACCAAGATGGTGGACGTCCAGTTGACAAGAAGTCACGCACCCGGAAGTCACGCAACAAGAGTCGCGAAAACCGGAAGCCAAGCGCAAAATGCTACAATTGCGGCGGAGACTACCCACATCCGAGAGGGAAAACGTCCTGTCCAGCGTATCAAACCACGTGCCGAGGCTGTGGCAAGTTAAACCATTTTGAAGCCTTATGCAGATCGAAAGGCAAGCAAGAAAGCAGAAACGCACGCCGTCCGGTCAACAAAGTGAGTGAAGAGGAATCGAGTGATGAAGACGAAGCGTACACTTTCTCCCTAAGCACAAAAACCTTGAATGATCAGCCACTCCTTAGGATCAAGGTACATGACACGCCAGTAACAATTATGGCTGACTCCGGAGCAAGCATCAATATTCTTGATGAGAAAGAGTACCACAGGCTAACCAACCGTCCCAAACTTGAGCCGAGCAGTGTGAAAATTTACGGTTACCGATCAAAGGTTCCCCTTCGTGTCTTAGGAAAGTTTCACACCACGCTGGAATCGGAGACGAAGAAGCTTAACGCCAAGCTCTACGTTGTTGAGGGATGCGGTGGCTCTCTGCTAAGTTGGAAGACATCGCAAGAGCTTAGGCTTCTTCAAACTATTCAGCAAGTCAAGGATCTACCGTCAAAGCCAGACACCAAAGGGCCAGTGGATCTGATAGAAGAATATGATGACTTGTTTCATGGACTGGGCAAGCTAAAGAACTATCAGGTTAAGCTGCACATCGATGAAGACGTGCCGCCCGTTGCGCAACCGCACAGAAGAGTCCCCTTCCATGTTCGCAAGCAGCTAGAAGAACAATTACGCCGCGACGAAGAGCTAGGCGTGATAGAACGTATAGAAGGTCCTACACCCTGGGTGTCCCCCATTGTGGTTGCACCGAAACCGAAGTCTCCAGGCAAGGTACGCGTGTGCGTGGACATGCGCCAGGCAAACAAGGCGGTCAAACGAGAGCGTCATGTCACCCCTACCGTGAAGGAAATGATCGGAGACCTAAACGGAGCGAGAGTCTTTAGCAAACTAGACCTCAACCAGGGCTACAATCAGCTTGAGTTGGCGCCTGAATCCCGATACATCACCACCTTCAGCACTCACATGGGTCTCATGCGTTACAAACGTCTCAACTTCGGAATATCAAGTGCCGCTGAAATCTTCCAGAACGTGATTCGAGAGACGCTGGAGGGCATTGATGGTGCGATGAACATCAGTGACGACATACTGGTATCTGGCAAGACACACGAAGAGCATGACCAGAACCTGAGGGCAGTATTCCAGCGTTTGAGAGAGAAAGGCTTGACCCTTAACAAGAGCAAATGCGAGTACAGTAAAGACAAGTTGGAATTCTTCGGATACGTGTTCTCGAAAGACGGCATATCGCCAGACCCGAAGAAAGTTGAAGACGTGGTAAACCTTCACACACCATCGACAGCGTCAGAGGTGCGCAGCCTACTGGGAATGACGAATTACTGTTCGAGGTTCATCCCAGACTACGCCACCAAGACAGAACCCCTACGCAAGCTCACTCACAAGGACCAACCGTGGTGTTGGACAGCAGAGCACGACCGTGCAGTCAGCCAGCTGAAAGATGCACTAGTAACCGCACCCGTTACCGCCTACTTTGATCCTGACAAGGATACAGAGATCTCAGTTGATGCAAGTCCTGTCGGCTTGGCAGCCATCCTCACACAAGTGGACCCGAAGACCGATGAAAAGCACGTTATCACCTACGCAAGTCGCTCTCTCACAGCAACGGAACAACGGTACAGCCAGACGGAGCGGGAAGGTCTCGCTGTGGTTTGGGCTTGTGAACATTTGCATCTATACGTTTACGAGAAGCCCGTCACCATTTACACTGATCACAAACCCCTCGTGTCCATCTATGACAATCCGAGTTCCAAGCCTCCCGCAAGAATCGAGAGATGGGCGTTAAGGCTACAACCGTACCAGATAACAGTCAAGTACCGAAGAAGCGACATAAACCCTGCAGACTACCTATCACGGCACCCAACAAAGCATGCAGCTGAGACGAGCCGTCAGCAGAAAGTGGCAGAGGAGTACGTCAGCTACCTCACAACTAACTCAACTCCCAAAGCCTTGAAGACACATGACATCGAGGCAGCCACACAAAGTGACGCAACCCTGCAAGCTGTAGCAGAGGCTGTCACGAAAGGCAACTGGCATGATGCAGTCAAACGTCCCCGCGTTGATGCCAGCGATTTTCGGCTCCTAAAAAGAGTAAAGGATGAGCTGACCGTGAGTGCATCTGGCAACCTCATCCTTCGTGGAACCCGCATTGTCATCCCTAAAAGTCTACAGGAACACGTGGTCAACCTCGCACATGAGGGTCATCAAGGACTTGTAAAAACGAAGTCACTACTGCGCGAGAAAGTTTGGTTCCCGAACATTGACAAGTTAGTCGAAACCAAAGTGAAGTCTTGTGGTGCATGTTCAGTCGCTACTCCTGAGAGCAAGAGAGAACCCCTACAGATGTCACCACTCCCAGCAGCACCATGGAAGGAGCTAAGTGTGGACTTTGCTGAACTCCCCAACAAGGAGTACCTTCTCCTGATCACTGATGACTACTCTAGGTACCCAGTAGTGGAGATAGTGAAATCAACCTCAGCAACAACAGTAATACCAAAGCTGGACAAGGCCTTCTCTAAATTTGGTGTCCCAGACATAGTAAGGTCTGACAACGGCCCCCCCCTTCAACAGCAAAGACTTTGCGTCTTTTGCTGACGACCTTGGCTTCAAGCATCGAAAGGTAACCCCGAAATGGGCCAGGGCAAACGGAGAAGTCGAGAGATTTGTGCGTACCGTGAAGAAAGTTGTCAAGACAGCAAAGTTGGAGCACAAGAACTACAAGCAAGAGCTGAACAGGCTACTAAGAAACTACCGAGCTACACCCCACAGTACTACAAGGGTTGCTCCGGCAACTGCATTGTTTGGCAGGCCAATGAAGACGAAGCTACCTGAAATGTCGTCACCCTGCTCAGACTTCGAGATCCGAGAGCGTGATCGGACAGCGAAAGCTAAGATGAAGAGTCACGCAGACAACAAACGGTACGTAAAGCCATCAACCTTGAAGGAAGGCGATGTGGTGTTTGTCAAGAGAGATGACTCTAAGAAGAAAAGCGACACTCCGTATGACCCAAGACCGCGCACTGTTGTGGAGAAAAAGGGATCTATGGTGACTGCAGAAGATGATGATGGCGTCCTGATTACGAGGAACTCTTCGTTCTTCAAAAGTGTGCCCGCAGCAGAGGAAGAGAAGGAAGAGAATGCCACTACTGAACAGCAAGAAGATTCAGCTGATGTCGCAGCACCATTGCAGCCTGATTCCACGCCGCCGAGACGCTACCCGCAGCGTATGCGGAGACAGCCAGTCAAATTTGACGACTATGTTTGTGGCTGACACTATTTTGCATGCGAACCTTGTTAAGATTTTTGCTTTATAAGGACTCTGTTAAGATCTTGTTTTATAAGGACACTGTCAAGGTCTTTGTTAACCTTTGAGGACTTTAAACTGTATCTAGTTCTGCCCACTTGGCTCACCGTCACTTGCATTGTTTTGTTAAAAGAAATCGCTTGTCCGCGACATGCAAGATTTATTCTGAACAGGGGAGAGATGTAATGTTGTTACCTTATATGGCAAAGCGTTGAGTTGTTTTAGGCCCCGGATGTAGAACCACGAGGGCATTAGATCTGATGGACACGGAATAAAGAAACACGGTTTATATTGAACAACACCGTCACAATTTCAAGAACAGTACAACATGTATAAAATTAAATTTTAGTCCGAGAGTATGATAAATGACCATAAGGTTTCCATAGTTTAATTTAACAGTTACAGTTACATTTAAAAACAACGTTTTGTTGCCGTTGAAATGTCTGCCGTAGTCTTTGTATCGATAAAACATGTGTCCATGACTTTTATCTGAGAGCCCGCTTAATACGGACACCCCGATAATACGGACACTTTGGCATGTCCTATGGGTGTCCGTGTTAACAATACAATACATGGGCCTCAGTGTGGCATAGCGCACAATTTTCAACGCGAAGTACTGTATTTAAATATTGAACATGTAAAGCGGATTATATGTGTTAGCTATCTGGTTGTTATTTGGCCTTGTAAATTGTTAATAATGATAATTGAATCACTATATTTCGGGAAAATTATTTATTTGCTCCGTTGTAGTGTCATTTGCACTACGCTGGCGCAAATACTTAGTAAACAATATTCCCTCGAAAAGTCATTTTATTGTCCTAATTAAAGGGGCACTATCACGGCTGATCATAGAAATTTCTATTTTCTAATTTCCTCAGTATATTTCCAAATGCCACCAAATACATGAATAAATTTGATAAATAGATTCCACAAAACAGGATAGAACAGTTATTTTGAGGAAGAAGTACAGGATTGCAAGGATGGAAGTGGATTGCGATTGATTTTTGGACAGGATGTCCAGAATTCAAAGCTGCCATTCTGGTGAAATTTTGAACATTTTGTTAGTCACTGTTTCCTCTTAGTTGATATTTCTTTGCATTTACCACTGTAAGCCTTTTTTTCTTCCTATTGCAAGACAATTAAGTACAATTTATTGCAAGCTACAGCCCATTCTTATAAAATATGATATTTCAGCCGTGATAGTGCCCCTTTAAGGACGTTCGCGTGAAAATCTTCAAACATTGACTTTTTTCTAAACCTTTCACCACTGGTATGTGACAATAGTTTTACTGTCGCATGTCTAAGTTAGGAAAATTCTTCTAAAATTCAGCATGGCTAAACGTATTCTGTTTTCACATGTCTGAAGGCAAAGAAAACGTGCAAATGCGCGTGTATTATGTCGTTACATCTCATTAGTATTTAACACGTGCAGCAGCTCGCGTGCACCCGACAACGTTTCTCGAAATAGCAGTATATAGCTTAGCATCTTGTGAAGTCCCGAATTATATGAATATTAAATATTCACAAATTGTTTGTGCGTGTTTAGGAACACCTTTGTTTCTTCTTGCTCACTGAAAGTATGTATTTTGCACTACGGTTGAAAAGTTGATCACAACATTGAAAGACTTTTAATAATCAAGCGCGATCACCCGGGACAATCCGCGTAGTCAAGAACTGGTGACGCTCAAACACAAATTGTTAACACCGGGCCTTCAAATAGGATTAATAATTCATAGCGGACGTGTTATTAGCCGAGATATAAATCATCATTTCACTAACAAAGCTGCAAGCTGAAGATTTTTTCTCAAAGCTCCATAACCTCGTCAACTTCAAGGTAACCTCATTTTCACACCACCCAGGAACAATGGCGAACTTTACTGTACAAGGGGAACTACACAAGCAAACTGAACCAAACACTCAGCGCACCACCAGCAGGCATAGCTGAATTTTTTTCAGCTTTGAACATTTTTCTTTCCATCACCGCTGCTGTGGGCAATGCTCTTATCCTTATAGCTCTAAAGAATGTCTTTTCTATTCATCCTCCGACAAAGCTTTTCTTTCGATTTCTGGCGGTCACTGATCTTTGCGTTGGTCTTATTGCACAACCCCTCTTTGCTACCTATATTATTTTTTGTATAATAAAGATGAACGTGAATGTGCTGTACTACGTTTCGGATATTTGGAGTGCTGTTTTGGATATAACTTTGTATGGAGTATCTACCTTGACCTCGACCGCAATTAGTGTGGACAGACTTCTCGCCCTGTTGCTGGGAATCAGATACAGACATGTCGTAACATTAAGGCGAGTTCGTGCTGTCATAACTTGTTTTTGGTTAATTGCTACTTTATGTGGATGGCTTTGGGTGAAGAGAATTTATATCGCCAATAAGGCAGTCTCTGTTGGTGCATTACTTTGTGTGGTGACTTCGATTTTCTGTTACGCGACGATCCATCTCAAACTACGACATCAACAAGCCCAAGTACATAACAATGTCTACGGACAACAGAACAGACAAGGGATTCCACTAAACATAGCAAGATACAAAAAGACAGTTTCCAGCATTATGTGGGTGCAGTTGGCATTAGTTGCCTGCTATCTTCCGTGGGTCATTGGGACTGGGCTGGATACGAATGGAATACAACATGACGTGTCTTGGTTAGCGACAATAACTTTAGTCTACTTAAATTCATCTCTAAATCCGATCCTGTACTGTTGGAAAATCAGAGAAGTGAAACAAGCAGTCAAAGGCACAATCAGGCAGTTTTCCTGTTTTTAAAAGACTAGCTGTGTGGATCCACAAAGTTGAAAAGTTCAATTGACAGCTTCCAAATAGCGTCAAAAATTACGGCATCTAAATGAACTTCAAATCGAATTGTGTAAGATTGAGAAAGTGTTTCATTACGAATGATAAACTTGAAAACCGTACACAAAGAAGGGCCTTCCATTACCCATCTATTGACGCCAATAGTGAAGCAACAACTTTGTGTTTTAACTGCTTTAATTTAGTTATCATGCTAAGCCACCGATGAGAAATGTAAAAGCACAATTAGGTTTCATAACAGACAATTGTAGCTGTTAAAACAGTTTGTGCGGATTCCTCTTTGGGTGAGTGCATAACCTCTAATATTATGACCTTTACAAGAGTTCAAACACCGGCTAGCAGTTAGGCTTATAAATATATGAAGTATGTAAAAAATTTGTTACATAGATTAACACAGTACGTAAACTAAAATCCTCTCATTATTTTGAATTTGTTGTTGGTAATTCGTCAGTTGTCACCAATCGTGTTTACTTTTGGCTTCTCATGACTTTTTTTTCTTATAGATATAGGCTTCCTTAAGTTTGAACGTAGCTTTGTATATCACAATAAAGGACTTAACACTCTTTTCTTTTATAAGAATGTCGTTTTTCCGGAAAATATTCTTGTCAATATTCTTAGATTATAACATATGAAATTTCTGTTTTAGAATGTATTGGGGTATCAATTACAAATGTTTCATGTCTAGATCTGTATACCATCTGAAAACCATACATGTGTATTACATGTACCGTTCATCGAACTGTCATTAGCATCGAAAATTGGACTAGTGCAAGTTTTTAGCGATTTATTGGCTAGTTTCGCCGTTTAGAGAAAGGAGAATTTTATACGATTTAATTAAAACATAAAATTGTATTCTATTTAACAAATTGACGTCAGTTTTTTTATGAAAAGCCTTTTGCTTGCCACAGTTTCTCCTGTTTCTACTATAAGCATGTAGTGAATTACCGATAGTTTGCGATAACTTTTCTTCAAACGTTTTCGCTCCAAAGCCTACAATGTTTGTGCGTGTGAGAAACGGGAATCTCCTGGTTTCCATTGACTGCAAAAAAAAAAAAAGAAAAAACAGTGACTGCAAAAGCCGTCTACAAAAAGATCGGAGAGGGAAAAAAAATCCTGTGCGAAATACAAACGTGGCCGGTTAGGCCTTTCCTGATTATGCTAGTAAAACTGGTATTTTATGCTCCTAGCAATTCACGTTTGACGCTCAAGAAAATGCTCAAATTATGCTCGATTCTCAAAAAAATGCTACTTGGTTCCAGTAAAAGCTTTGTTTTACTTCAAGCAAAACGTGCAAACTCGGGCATCATGTGTACTCATCATCAACTGAATGAAGTGAAAAGTACTTGATTGTTTGTTTATAAAACTTATGATGCAGCCAAAACTTGTCCAATGATCAACAGTTCGATCCCAGTGAGGTGTCGTTGAAGGGACTGGTCTATAATTATAATTATAATTATAAATGTTGTTTATAATGGTCATGCACTTAGCTTCGAGATAGCTAGTTTGCAAACATGCCACCGAAACATAGGAAACAAATAATATTAAATGAACATAACATGATTAAAAATCCCAACTGGCAGGAGGCAGACCAGTTGGCTATAATATGTTGCTATCTATGTTGTCCGTCATTATTTCCTTCTATGAGCTGCAAGTTTCGAGAAGATGGCGTGGCACTGGCTGAGGCCATCTTGTTTGAGCAAGCGTGTGAACGGCCTCTGAAAGGTAACCCTGACCAACTAGGTTCAGACTTCTTTCGAGTCACTTCAGCTGTACTCAGTTCGTACTTCAGTAAGAGAAATCCTTCTCAAATCATCACGATGCTTTTGAATTAAAAAATTTAGCAATTAAAATATTTTGAGTGCTGAAATCTAGATCAAAGTTATGCAAAATGCTAAATAACGCAAGCAATTCTTTTCACAGTAAAAGGGTGAAAAAAATGCTTGCTTAACCAAATTCTGGGATTTCTGTAACTGAAGTATGAACTGAGTGCACCTGAATTTGACTCGAAGAAGTCTGAAATATCATTTTCTCTGCGGCTGCTCTTTGATTGATTGTTAGAGATTGTCGCTTTTCAAAAGGCTTTTGACATCCATTTGTCTGCAGTCGACTATTCCTTTCAATATTTCCTTTTCGTTTTTGAGGCGACAAAGGTGTTCCCGATATCTGGCTAGTAGCATGCGAACACGCGTTGCTCATTTGTTTTATTCGGGAAGCATTTTATTTTTCACAATCAATACGCCGTCGTTTTGCTCTCATGGCTCTCTGACATGCGTTCGTTCGGGTGCTTTTTCATTGATTATTAGATATTGTTATACCCCCAACTGAAATGCTGTTTTCTATTAGCGTGTCACGTGGCGGGCGTCAAAACTCTGACTCCCTAGGGAGAACAAAACTCACTAACTCCCTAGGGAGACAACAGCTTTTAACTTTGGACTTGCACGTGATCAGGACGTCCGGCTCGCAGCGGCGGGAAATTTGTGAATGAAATTCAAAAGCAACCAGGATTATTTTTGAGTCTTGAAGTCATGGCCACAAAACGCTTTCAAGTGAGAAGAGAAGAAGAAGAAATAGAGCAACTAATACGCGACAAATGCTCAAAATCAACAAACAAAACAACTGCAAATGTGTATTTGCGATCTTTGGCTCTTCATTAAATTGCAACATATTACACTCATGTGTAGTTTGCTTTATTTTCAGTTGGGGGGTAAAACAAAACACTTAATGACTGGCCCCTCGGGAAACAGTGAGTTTTGTTTCCCCGATGTTCCCTCGGCTCTGCCTCGGGGAAAATCGAGGGTCTCGGGGAAACAAAACTCACTGTTTCCCGAGGGGCCAGTCATTAAGTGCTTATTGTCGCTTTTCATAAGACTATTGATGTCCATTTTTCTGCAGTCAAGTCTTCTTTATAATATATGCTTTTCATTTTTGAGGCAACAAAGGTTTTTTTATTATTATTATTACACATCCAGTTGTTTCATTGGACGCCATTTTAAAATTGATATGGATTATCGAGGAAATTTAGAGCAAATATATGCCTATGTACTTCCTCCTCCCTAAATATACACGACTTTGGAGCAAAAGGACAGGTAGCAGAGGAGGCACAGGAAGACACGTACGTTTAAACAAAATTTAATGTATAAATTAATTGTTTAGCAGGAACGGACAAGGAAAGCCTCCACACAAACAAATAGTCTACCTCCATTTTGCATAATGCAAAATAGTCGTAATAGACGTTTCATAGGCACTTGAAAATTTCGCAAATTTCACCCTCCATATTCTTATAAAAAATATTCCTATAAAAAGGAGTGTAACGTGACATACAGAGCAGCCACTTTAATTAGAAACTGCTACTCACAAAAAAACTCGGAAATACATAAATAGCCTATGCATGAAGATAAATATTTAACAAATGGATAAATTGATTGATTGCTTGTCAATGAATACTAGCCACGCAAATACACTGTTCAACGAGTCTCTGTAAGAAATGTTAGCCAATCGTAGGTCACCCTCTAACATTTAGACAGATTTCTCCAACAATTCGCTGATGCACTTTTATAAAGCTGGAGAGAGTTAAAGCAAGAGTCCTTCTTGTCTATAACAAAACGCGGCGCAACCCAACAAAACACAAGGACATCTGCTGCACTCGAAAGAACTACAAACTAGAGTAGACCAGCTCACATCCACAATATATGCAACCAGAGTGACTAAGATTCTATTCCGTAATAAGTATAAAAATGTTTGTAGTCGAAACTATAGAAATATAAGAACGCGTTTCAGAATCCAGTGGAAAAGTTGGTTTTTATTTTACACGGTTTTTATTTCTACTGCAAGTTTCTGCATCCGAAATGACGAACTTTAGGCTGGTGAACTTCTCACATTTATTTACAAATTCCAAGGCATTTTCAAGGCAGCCATGCTGTAGGACAAGAACAAAGCGTTTTCCTCCGCTGGAAACTAAACATTTTTATCATGCAAACTTTGCGAAAAAGTTTTTTTGTTGTTTTGACCACCAACATGGCCACCTTGTCACGTGGTTGTAAGCGATCAATTGAATTTGGGTCCACCAGACACAAGTCCGTCTAATAGCAGGGAGCAGAAAATGAACCCGGGACCTCCGGATTTCAAGTCTAGCGCCGTAACCACTAGGCCACGCTGCCTCCACGTTAGCAACAAACTTTAATTTCGATTTGCGATCACCTGCACTTGCAAGGAGAAGCGTGTGGAGAAAATTAATTCTTTTGACTAGCCCACGCTACTAGACTGCGCAACGACAAATGTTTATTTTGTCAAGAGCAAAACATTTTACCTTTTAATTAGATTTTCTACAAGTCGAGTTCAGGCAGCGCTCAGCACAAGAGAGCGGACCTTTCAGTTTTAGTTTTCACGGCTTTCGGGGGGAATTTTTTGCAAAGCAGAAGAAATTTTGCCACAATATTCTGGTAATAAACTGAAACGATAAGAATTTTGTCATCTGTCAAACGATGCTAATTTTCAGAAGTTAAAAATAATAGTTTAAAATTCGGAAGCAATTTTTCCCGGCTTTAAAACTGTTCATAGATAGCTTAGCATCTTGTGAAGTCCTGGATGATATGAATATTTTAATATTCACAATTTTTTTTGTGCGTGTTTAGGAACACCTTTGTTTCTTCTTGCTCAATACAAGTATGTATTTTGCACCACGTTTGACAAGTCGATAACTATATTAAAGGATTTTAAATAAACAAGCACGATCACCCTGACAACCCGCTTTTAATTACTAGAGGATAACCTCTTTGCAGCTGTTACATGGGTCTTACTGAATTGATAGAATCGAAAAGACTCTACACCAAAAGTAACAGCAGAATATGAAACACTGCCATTCTTTTCATTGAAAACCTTTTGTTACAAATATCTGTGACCGATGCTATTCTTGCTATCTTTATTGTATGAAACCAAGTACAACCAACTGACAGATCTATTAGTTTCAACCCAAGAAGACGGTCAAACACAAATTGTTAACACCGGGCCTTTTATTTATAAAGGGTAAATAGGAAGTCCTGTATTAACACCTACAAATCGCAAGGGGACGTCTTATTAGCGACATAACAGAGCTGAAAGCTGAAATTGTTTTCTCCAAAACCTCGTTAACTTCAAGGCAATCTTATTTTCAGGCCACCCAGGAACAATGGCGAACTTTACTGGACACGAAAACTACACAAGCAAACTGAACCAAACACTCAGCGCACCACCAGCAGGCATAGCTGAAATTTTTTCAGCTTTGAACATTTTTCTGTCCATCACCGCTGCTGTGGGCAATGCTCTGATCCTGATTTCTCTAAAGAATGTCTCTTCTATTCATCCTCCGACAAAGCTTTTCTTTCGATGTCTGGCGGTCACTGACCTTTGCGTTGGTCTTATTGCACAACCGCTCTTTGCTATCAATATTATTTTTCGCACAATAAAGTGTCTAAAGATGAACGAGAATGTGCTGCACTACGTTTTCAATATCTGGGGAGCTTTGACAATGGCCTTTTGTAGCCTATCTGTCGCGACCATGACCGCAATTAGTGTGGACAGACTCCTCGCACTGTTGCTAGGACTGAGATACAGACATGTCGTAACATTAAGGCGAGTTCGTGTTATCATAACTTGTTTTTGTTTAATTGCTTCTTCGTGTGGATGGCTCTGGGTGAAGAGGATTGATATCGCCAAAAAGGTATCCCCTCTTCTCTTAATACTTTATCTGGTGACTACGATTTTCTGTTACACGAGGATCCATCTGAAACTACGACATCAACAAGCCCAAGTACAAAACAATGTTCCACACACACAACAGAACGAAGAAGGGATTCCACTTAACATAGCAAGATACAAAAAGACAGTTTCCAGCATTATGTGGGTGCAGTTGGCATTGGTTGCCTGCTATCTTCCGTGGATCATTGCGGCTGTGCTAGATGCGAATGGAATACAACACGACGTGGCTTGGTTTGCTGTAATAACTCTATTCTACTTGAACTCATCTGTAAACCCAATATTGTACTGTTGGAAAATCAGAGAAGTGAAACAAGGAGTTAAAGGCACAATCAGGCAGCTTTCCTGTTTTTAAAAGACTAGCTATGTAGATCGGCATAAATTTGATAGTCAAAATTGCCTTCAAATCAAACTGAGTAACATTGAGACAGCGCTACCGGAGGACGTAACGAGAACGATAAACTGCAAAACCGTAGACAAAGATGCGCCTCCTATTACCCATATATTTGACGCAAACAATGAAGCAGCAACACCATTTTAACTTTAATTTAGTTTAGAGATTAACAGTTTAATGCTGATTCCTCTTAGGATGAGTCCAAATCTATTTCCAGTTAGGTTTATAAATGAAGTAAGTCTGATAAAAATTATTGTTAGATACATTGAGTTTGTTGTTGGTTCTCGTCCTTGCTCCGAGAGGTTCTCCGGTTTTTCTCACTCCTTCTAATTCGTTCTGGATAGAGGACCTGCATGAAAACCAGTTAGAGCTGATCTGGCTTCCTCTCCTACATAGAGTAAATTCAGGAAAAAGGTCTTAACATGATTATTTTGTCATTTGAAAACATTCCGTCTTGTTTGTGTTGTTTTAGCCTCCTATGCCAAATCTTCCACTCTTAATTAATTAATAGTTAATTGCTTCTCGCGGAATAAATATTTGGAATCACAGTCTGACAGCGTCGGCTAGTCGAAACTGATTTAGTTTCTCAAAAAAAATCCGCTCAAAAACGCAGGTGATTTTAAAAAATGCTTTACCTAAAGGAGTTTTGAAGTGCACAAGTTAAACGAACTTTTAACTTGCTGCATAACATAATTTTATTCATCTCCAGTTCAGAATGAATCGCAAAGGGGCAAGACATTATCTTTCGTTTCTTTCAAACCAGATTAACGGCCCTGTGCTCAAATTCTAATTAAGGCTAAATAAAAACAACAGATAGAAATTGTCAAAAGAGAAAACGAATTGTTAGTTAGGAAACAATTTTACCCGGCTTCTAATCTGTGTATGTATAGCTTCTCAGCTTGCAAAGTCCTGAATGCATATGAACATTAAAAACTCTTCCTGGACAGGCACTCACACACGCACTCACCCCCCCCCCCCCCCCCCCCCAATACAATTCAACTATGTTTTGTGTGCTACCTTCCACAAGTTGATCATAATTATGAATGATTTTAAATAAACAAGCACGATCTTTTTATAATTACTAAGAGGGAAGCCTCTTTACAGTTGTGCTAATAATATCGTATATTGCAATTTGTCGTACATTAGTGTTATCTATCTGGTCCGATCTGTGCAAGGTAGTCAGTAGTACACTGATTAATCAACTGTGTGTATCAACAGTTTGTTATCCAAAATACTTTAAGAGCTGTTTGTTCTGTATCTTTGTGCGTCAGGTTTATACTGAAATCTCCAAGCAGTACAATGGGCATAATAGGTTCTGTCAATACTGAGCTGTGAAGATGAGTAAGGGTTTCAATCAACTGTGAAATTTTAAAAAGTGGTACATAATTACAACGTGAGGGGGTTTGCTGAGGACAGTGAGTGTTACAGTAATTTCTGCATTATTAACATTGAACTTGTATGGAATTTCAGTACAATTCAAATCACAGCAGTTCCATAGCAAGTTCTGGTGTTAGGCTGATTGAAGTCGTTTCTGTAAAGAGTAATTCCAGTTAGCTGATATGTTTAATTACCTCTATTAGCTTATCATTCTGAAACAAGATTGTTTTGGTCTCAGAAATAAGTCTTCAAGGTTGATAAAGGCTTGAGGCTTCCTTCTGTTTTCAGTCTATTTGTTTAATTTTTAAGTTCTTGTTGGCCTTTATTTTTTCAATCTTACCGAGAATATGTAGTGAAGAACTGTTTCTTGACATTTTCTGAACAGCTTCAGAACGAATGGCAAAACCTTAAATAGCATTTACATGTCCTGCAAGTTTTAGTAGGGGCCGAGCATATACAATAAAATCTGCAAGACCACTATATTAGCGACAAACCGATGATCGGCGGTCCATCACAGTTTCAGTCAGCTGGTTTGGAGGCCATGGGAAGACTTTCAATGCAGGTCTGTAGAAAAATTTCTTTTGTATTAAACTTTCGAACAACTATCCATTTCTTAAAAATCTAAATTCATTTTATTTATTTGGACCATGCTATCCTTCAGGTAAACAATTGCATTTAGTTTTAACAAATGTAAACAATTTAAACCCACAAAAACATAATTATAATGTTTCCTTCCTAAGTTGTTTGTGTTTTTATTTTCAGGGAAAACAGTCGTATGAGGATGTTGTTTGTTCAAAATCTTGTGGATGATCGGTCATAATCGGTCATGTCCTACTTCGAGTTTCTCGTCCATCTTCAAAAAAAAAATCACAGTGACCTCATTATTCGGTGAACGTGGCACTATTGGTGATTCAGACAATGCAGCTTAATGACAGACAAGAAAAATATCGCACTGGGAACATCTTGCCAGACGTGAAAGATTCCAAGAGCTTCTTTTCAAGGAAATGTTCAGTTTGGAGAGTGAAATAACAAGCGACTTAGCATCAGAGATTTTGGTCGTAAATTGCACAACAAGCGAGTTAGAGGATGAAGGGGAGAAAACAACTGGCGTTAGCTTATGTAAATCATATCCTCCGGGGACCCGTCAGCAGTCCCCTACCCCATTTCCAGGCATTCAAGACCACTACAGGCAGAAGAAAGGGGCATAAAAAATATATGATGACAGAAAACTCTGTAGTACTAAAGGCGTGTAAATCGAAGGATGCTTGCTATGCAGAGCTATTCAGATGGCCGTCAATTCTTTCGATAGCCGAGATCAACGAGAACCACTTTGGCCACTTAGTTGTTTTTACATGAAGTATAGTATTCAGAGTCGGCTATCCGTTCTTTACTTTAAATAAAACGTTGCAAATAAAAGTGTCCAATCTGGTTACAGACAGGCATTTAATTAATTTAAGTGTTTTTTTTTTTGTTTTTCATCTCACTTGTCTCACTGTAATATTTGAGCACATCCCAACATTTTTGATGTCTCAAAACCTGTCTCTTGATTCGATCGTCAACCTGCCGAAAAGGTTCCAACAGTTCGAATGTGCGTAAATCTAAGACTCGAGGCAAATGAAACAAAGAAATGCGTACACTCGTACGGCTGGTTTTACAAGCCTCTTTCGCAGACGTCCATTGTCCAAGCCAAGATGACGTGTTGATAATTTAAAAAATTTTTAAAATTCGTGTTTTTCTCGCAACATGTCAAATACTCATTATTCAATGCACAAAAATATTCCCGAAATATCCAGATTGAACAAAGCGCATTTATCGCAGCTGAAAATGAATTTTAATCAGGTACATAAAGAAGTCTCAAAGGACACGCTGATCATTTAGGTGTTGGTCACAGTTCAGTATGCAAACCTTCATCTTCATCGATAAGCTTCGTCTTCGGGCAAGTCAACGTTTTCTATCTATCTCGTCTTTGTATTTTTAGTTGTTATAGCTGGCTTCTTATAGTTTTTCGTTTCGTTTTGTTTCCGTCTCAATTTTGACCGTCTAACTTAACTAATTGAGCCACTGAGCCGACATGAAAGTTAACGCGCGTTATCGGTGACGCCATGAATAAATCGTTGTTCATGTCAAGAAGTACTGATAAACTGATTAATTAAGCAAGTCTTTAAGTCTTTTTTTCTTCGTTCGTTTGGCCAAGCTTTGTGCTGTTCATTGCATTCATTTGGTCATCGTCCCTTTGATATTGCTTCACTGTTACCGTTAAGTTAGAAACGTAATTATATCGACCGTTATGAATGAACTTTGAGATTTGGTCGTCAACAAAACTTGCTTCCTCACGTTCGCACATCGCTGTGGTTTATGTCTGATATGGCTACAAAACTTGACAAGGCTATTAAAATGCTTCTAGACTGTGAACGCTTTTCTTTATTTTCCACAACAGGAACAGATGTGTGTCCAATGGAATTCAGGCAGCCATTTTGGAGTGGTCATGTTCAGCTTTGATGCCAATTATCACCAATTCAAATCTGGTGCAACGCTCTTATTCCATCCTGGCCGGCTTCATCATGCTGAAAACAATTCCAATTACAGATAAGTCAAACAAAGTTTTCCAGAATTGCTCACTTTTAAATTATTACCTTACACACAAGTTTTCCATTATTGCTTAGATGACTTCGTTGCACGTGAGCATGAATTTTCTTTCAGTTTTTGTCTTTCACTTTTGACTTTGACCAATATCAGACGCCACAAAGCATTAGCAACGAAAGAAAACGTTTATACACAAGAAATTAAAAACTTTTTTTACTTTTTATCTTTGATTTGAACAACCGGGCCCAAATGTTCAGCATACACGCGCTCAACTTGTTCTTGGGAGTAGTCTCTATATCAGGTCTTTATTTTCCACTGTTTTTATATATAGAAATGAGAACGTTAAATGTATTATAGATTACTAAAAAAGAACGCTTATTTCCTAACTACTGAAAACGATCTTTATTTTCATTGTGTTGCCTGAAAAAGAAGTAGGCAAGATTTCCGCACAGCCCCATACTTTTATTATGCGTAGGGTTCTCACTGGCGTATTTTTGTTCCAATGTTGCAGGAATGTTTGTTGAGGAAATATGATACCGTACTTCCATTGTGGAACACGGCGACTATTGAAGCAAAGTAGTTACGGTCTGACTTGATGCCGGAGCGCCTTGTCTACAAAAGAAGTACGATTTTTGGTTTCAACATTTCTTGTACATTAGGCAAGTTTAGGAATTTCGTAGTTACTTCGTTTTTAATGATAATGTTGCTTAGCATAGAAACGTCAAGTTTAGTAAAATGCGTTATTTCATCAAATTTATCACCCCCTTTAGCTGCGATGGCGTAAGAGCAATGATAGTCTCAGAGAGAAACAGACGAATTTAGCGAAACTTTGGCACATTGGCTAACTGGTAGAGCGTAGTTTCTGAATGTTCAGTGTTTCCAAAGCCAAACTGTTCCACAGCAAAAGTTCGAGTAAATCTAATTGATGTTCCTCTTTTCCTTAGGTTAAAAGCAAGCCAGCATTTTGGATCACTGTGTGTTGCTCCTGGTTTCTGGTGCAAGTTAATTACTGGAAATATCTTGTTTCAGGTAATTCCATGCAAATTTCTTTGTTTTTGTCCTTCATTTTTCACCGATTCCATTTCAAAAGCTTACAACATTGATTCGTTGTGAATTGTGTCATAATTAAAATCGACGTCGATGGGGAAATGTCTTGGTATAGTACCAATTTCTCACATCACTTATTTAAATTACGAAAAACTAAGGCAGTGGGTTAGGGGGATTTATATTGAGTGTGAGACTGAAAGGGTTTCATGCAGTTCATTTCCGACTCCTTATTTTCTGTGATCACCGTGTAACTGTCAAATATCGAATTATTTCTATTTTAAATGTCTTAAATCGTTGTTTAGTACACCATGACCGAACTCGTTCGCTGAAATTTGACTTGACGAAGGAAAATATCTTATAATTTAGTAATGTCTATTCCTTTTTTCTCCAGGCTGAACACAGATGTGTTGAGAATAAGTCAAGCCATCTTGGATTGCAGCGCGCAGCTCTTGGTTGACTATTAAAACATCTTTCTTCAGATAAGTTCACCATCAGCTTTTTTATCAATCTCAAGTTGTTTATCGCCGGTTTCAATCCAGGAGTGTTCAAAATCTTCTTTGTTGTCTACACGTTTCGCCAAGGTTACTCCATACCTTATACGTAGAGATACATCTGCGAAAAGATATTTCAGTCAATTTAAACTTCAATATTTAATCCAGCATATTCAAAACCGAATAAACTAAACGCACGTGAGCTATAAAAGCAATATATTTTGATAACTGAAGTTAATAATCCAAAAACCATAGGGTGCATGCTCTAGCGAACTGACATAACAACAAACTTAAGAGATCTTATTTCAGCCACGCGAGTGCCACTTTTGAACAACCCATTGTAGGCGCTTGCTCTTTGGTATCGAGTTTCTTTCCCAGCTTTTCTTGTCGGACACATTTTTATGGCTTTATCCTCAGTTTTAAAAAACGCGCGCACAGTATCTAAGAGAAGCGGGTTTCTACGAAACTAAGATTTTCGTCGTTTCAGAACACATCCACGACACCGGCCACTATCCCCCACGAGGTCAAGTTTTTTGATTAAGACTCGCTTGGTGCACACGGAGGGACAAAGAAATCATACAGGTAAGACTTCACGCTGACATCGGCAACAGGGATAGCGTAACATCTCGCCGGAACAGCGAGGATCGAAAATCCACAGCCGATCATCGTGCTACATATGGTGACGCATAACCAGTTGCGATATACAACCCGAAAAAAAAATTATTGTACTTTATAACGATGAACAACAAACTTTTTCAAGAAACTCCAAATGGTTTCTCGAACAAATGCCTTCTCTAAATTTCCTTGGTTTGCAATACTTAATACTTACTAAGAAGACCATCTTGTCTTCTGTATTCTATGGCTAGCCTGATGATGCGGCTGAAAATCGTTTACTATAAACTATTTATTAGTAAACTATTTATCAGTAAACGCAGTCAAATCAAAATGACGTCAAAATATGTTGCCATGGCAACGTCAAAAGGCCAAAGATACTCTCTTCTGGCTTTTTGACGTTAATAAGTTAAAAACCACTCTGTGAGAGGTTTTGTTTTTAATACCTTTCTTTACAATTGTCAAAACAAACCTTTCTAAGATCTTTTCAAAAAGTTGTGTTGATGAAAAAGATCATAAAAAGTAATGAAATTATTTGGAAGAAAATTTGAAAGAAGGACATAGCTCTGAACCCTACCTACAGATTTTTTTTAATTTGTAAAAATGTTGCTTTTGCCTGTAAGAGAAAAGGATGGAAACAAAAGCTTCGAATGAGTAGTTTTGAAGTTTCTTATTGGACACATAAACTCCTGGTTATAAACCTTGGCCTGGGCTTACACAACTTCTAAAGAGGTTTTGGCTGGACACGGACGGAGGCTTAGCGGGGATTATCAACGGTTTTCAAAGCGTCAGGAAATGAGCTGAAAGTAAAATAAACTATTTGAAAATATTCTGATATGCAGAATTATCAAGACATATTTTTCATTTAGTGCTCTAGCAAAAAATAAAATCGATAACTTAGGTAAAAACTGTTGGGAAATGATACGAATTTGAACTGACAATATATATACCATGCTGTGCATGGAAATTCCAGACACTGCACATGTGTTGCAATTTGTTTAACGATGTCGATTTGGAGGCCAAACAGGGCGAACGTGGGGTTGGGGAGGATGTTGAAGTAAATTATTATCGCGATTTTGTTTTGTAAAATTTGGTCAAAACAATAATTTGGTAATTGTGTCGGTGTTCTATTTCATTGAAATTATTTTCTTCATTAATTGGCGAGTTCAACTTGGAGAGTTTATAAAATCCGAACCAATAGGAATAAAGAAAAATCAGTGTGGTACGTTTCTGAGATTGTACGCGATTATTTTGCAAGGACGATCGCGTTCAATGACCGATTTATAATTCATTGGAATAGGACTCGGTCATTTTAGTGTTTATCGCTTCTGTCCGCTAAGAAAAGAAATAGCCAGTGTATCTTCTGGTCTTCTTGAGTTCAGCGTGCAGTTTACTTTCTATTGGCATTTAGTTTGGAGATCTTATCCCCAAAGTGCATATGAAATTATTTCGTTTCCGGTATTTTTCAGAAGTTTAATATAAGCAAAGAACAAAAAAGATATTATTTCACCAAGAGCATGGGAAAAAAAACAGAATTTCAGCCACACAAAGATGCCCTTCCTTCCCTCAAATGTGGCTCCAATTTCTGGGGAGACTGGGACGAGTGATGAGGTAAAAACGATGGAAAACGATAATCGTTTGCATTTGACCGCGCAAAAAAGGGATCATTTCTTGGGAGAATGGGACGGTTGATGACGTAGAAACGATGATCATTTTGAATTTGGCCGCGCGAAAATAAGAACTACTTTTAAGTGTGAGGAACAAAACTTCGAGACGATAAAAAAATTGTTTTGCATCGTTTCCAATCCATAAAATTCTTTATTTTGCGATCACAGAAGGTGAGAACTTTCAAATTTGAGAAAAAGAAAAAATAATTTCATAGGCACTTTAACTGCGCGTGCACAATTTTGTTTTGAAACGCGATGGTATGGAGTAACCTTAATATAGAGCCCGTTATTTATTGTATGATCAGTATAAATAATGGAGTGCTATTTGTGATCAGCAAATGAGAACTAAAAGCTTGACTAAACAAAGAAAACTAGCCTAAGGTAATAATGTTTCCTTTTTTTCCAGGATGAACGCAGATATATCGAAAGAAATGCAGCCATTTTGGATTTCAGTGATTAGCTCCTGTTGACATTGGAAACTTCTTATTTAAAGTAAGTTCATCGTAGTTGTCTTTTTGCTGATGAGGAAAATTTTAGAGTACCATTCATACAACGTATTGATCTGTAAACAAGACTATTAAAATTGTTCCTAAGCGTTGAAAGATAAAATAGCGCAAAGATAAAATAGCGCAAGTTAATAATAAATGTCGTCTTTGCTTTTACTCCAGGCTGAATGCAGATTCATTGCAAAGAGATGCAGCCATTTGGATTGCAGTGATAATAAGCTCTTTGACTCGGGCGCAAGTTGACATTGGATACACCTTTTTTAAGGTGAGTATATCATCATTATCTGGTCTTTTTGTTCGGTCTTTTACCAATGGCAATGAAACTCAGAGAAAATCTGTCTTTTGATATACGTCACGTGGGATGATCAAAACAGCCACCATCTTGGGTTTCAAAATTTTTTCAAAACGTCAGAAAACCACCCAAAATTATTGAAAAGTACTCAAAATCTGTAAAATGGGGAAAAAGAAACCTAAAAAGGAGAAAATAATTGAATTAAAGTCAATTTTCGTATATAGGAACAAAAAAATTACAAATTTGGGAAAACATGTCTGTCAAAATGCCGTTGTCATAGTAACGTTAAGTCCCCGACACAACAACCTATCCTACTAACTTGTTCCCAGATAAAGTTTAGACAAAGTCACAAAGTTTGGCAGCGTTTGGTTGAATCTTGGAAAAGTTTTAAGGGTTCCAGGTCAGCGCGGGCACTTTCCGCCCTCCCCGGTCTGAATAGGGTTAAGAGTGATCAAAAACTAATATCTCCTTACCATATCGATACATTGTTAAGTACCTTATTAAGAAAATTTTCCATAGGGAAATATTGTTTTGATATACTAGCAACAAAAAAAACATCAAGGATCATGATATATGAAGCAGTATTCATACGGCGTATTGACGAGTAATCGAGGACTAAAATCTTTTCTAAACGTTCGACTAAATACAGAAAATAGCCCAAGTTAGTAACATTTCCTTTTCTCTCCAGGTTGAATGCAGATATTTGGAAAGACGTGCTACCAGTGCAGTTATTAGCTCAAGACTCTGGCTCAAGTTGAGACTGGAAACATCTTATTGAGATAAGTTCTTCACAATTTTCTTGTGTTTTCGTTGTTTGACTTTCCATAAAAAGTTTCAGTCCAAGAGTGATCAAAATCTTATATCTCCCTACCATATGTATTGTCAATTATCTTACAAAGAAAATCGCTCGGAAATATTGTCTTGATATACTATCAAAAAATTACAGAGTTACGTAGTTGTTAGATGACGTGCACCAAAATGTTTTGTAAAAGCTTGAATGAACAAGAAATTTAAGGAAACAAATGGTCGCTTATGTTTTAGAAGTATTTAAAAGTGATAAAGATCAAATTTGAACTTGGTGGTAGTGTTACCGTGAAAACAATTTCTATAAACAAATTATGTCAAAAATTGAGTATTATGTTACACAAAGATAATTACGATCATTAGCTATAAGAGGCAAAAATTTTTTTGTTTCCTTACAGTATCTTTGCATGATCCAAAAACCAGAAAACAGAAAAGAGTCGCCTAAGGAATATTGTCTTGATGCAGCGTTAAATTCACAGATCTTACATTAAGGGAAAACAAGCATAGCGATTTAATGGTATAGCAATTTGAAATTTAAGATTAGTATTGAAAGGAGACCAATCGCGTGAGTTGTAGTCTGTCATGCGACCAGGTACGTTGAAATTCGTTTGATCATGGCAGAGAGTTAATCGTAAACCAATTTGATCAAATTGAAACTCGATAGTAATCTTTGCCGTTTTTACTTTATTTCAAGAAAAAGTCATTTTGAAAACTTGCAGCATTTAGCATAAGTTCACTCCAATCCACCATGCAACATGGAGCAAGCAGTTCACAAGAAATAAAGTAAAAACGTCCGTTGAAATTAAGATTAAATCCAACAGTGATCAAAATCTAATATCTCTTTACCTTATCGATACATTGCCAAGTACATTATGAAGAAAAAACGAAGAAGAAAAAAAGGTAAACAAATCAGCAAGGATCGAAAAAATATTTCGAGGAAGCAGCATACAGTTCGATGTTGAGCTGTGAAAGATAGTTGTTTCTATTTTGTTAGGGCAAATTTAGCCGAGTGCTATTCGTTAGACGTACTTGATTTGATCACAAATGATCACAAATCGAAAACCAAACTTGTCCGTTAAAATTCGACTTAGAGAAAGTTCATTTAATATGAAGGGGGATCGAGGGAGATGGCGGGGAGGGTTGGGTACTAAAGATGCAGGCCCGTTACCCAGCTAGCACTCCCACTTTTATTTTCAAAGGCCCCCACAAACAGCAGTACAAACATTCAGAGCTTCGTTTCCCGAAGAGCAAACACAATCACAATCTCTTCATTGAAGAACATTACATAATAGATTAATAATATCCATCATCACATGACGCCCATTTTAAATACAATATTCACAGAAAACGCTTCGTTTTTGCCCTAGAGTGAACTCGTTAAAATTATACATTCAAAAAGAATTATTATGAAAATCATCATCAAGCACCTTGAAATATGATTATCCTGACCAGGGATCAAGTAAGGGTTGACGAATTCCCATACACCTATAGCTATACACTGGGCGAGTAATGAATGTGCCCACATATCTAAAGCATCTAGGAACACTTGAAATACTGAAAATGCAAATCAGTTGTTTGCACTGCTGTATCAGTTATAGATACAAAAATTCTAAGCACTTCTTTCAGTCGGGATAACGCTGCTGCTAAAGAAAGGAAAAGAATGAAGAGAAGAAAGAAAGAGCAAAGAAGAAAAACCTTAACGGCGGAAAGATATGGGAAGAAGGCAAGAATAAAGTTTACAACCCACGGTGAAGACCTCGTAAATGCAGTCTTGTTAGGAATCCTTAACCAGAAATTGTGCGACACAAGCTGGGACGTCCCCTAGAATATCTCGTCCAACATATGTGATAAATGACGTGTAATGAATGAAGCAAGCCACATTTGATCTCCAATGGCAAAGAAAATGGCAAAGGACAAAACAGACGATGTCAATGCATGGTCAAGATTCAGACTGACCCAGATTCATCTGAAAAAAATGCCAGTGGTTGATGCCAGTGCCAGTGAAAGGACGAAGATTAGGAGGATGTCACTAAAGTGCCAGAAATGATTTAATAAAGTGTCAATAAGACTTGAATTTTTTATTATTCAGAAGAAAAGAAAACTTAAAAACTTTAATTTTAATAACAAGAAAAAATTCTGCGCCACCTTCCCCTCCACCCCCGCTCTTGTGACCTCATAATTTTTCAAAAGGCCCCATACATACCCTTTGCATACCTCACACCCAAACTTAGATCTCTCCCACCCACTCTCTCCATCCTTTTCATATTAGATGAACTTTCCCTGAACAAAAATGTTATAAAAACTAGTCGATTTTTGTGAAGTATACAAGTCATGGTTGACGGAAAAAAGAGCTAACGCTTCATCTGTACAGGAAACCAATTGAAGTGATTGAAAAGAAGATAAAGATAGCGGTGTTTGACAAACGATCTGCATGAGAATACAACAGTTTACTGAGTATTAAAAGACGTTCATTAAAAGTACAAGACTTTGTACAAATAGCGGCAAAAAAACTTTCAGCTTTTGTGATTACAATGTGCAAGCAACTTACAATGATTTTAGCCTCTGGCATGTCGATAATAACAGCGCCGAATTAAGATGAGATGCAAAGTCAATTTCTCCTAACAGTGTCAAAATACATTGTTCGAAAACTAGGAAATGAGAAAACAGAATCTTCAACTAGGGGATCATGTGTTGATGTAGCATAAAATTCCGTCATCTTGCATTAGTATCCTATATATGGAAATATATATATATATAATATATAGGGAAATATGGCTAATCGTGCATATGCAATATTGTACGGAGAATTTAAAAGTTGCTCGCTTGAATTGCAAGAGTAGATAAAATAACTCAATTTGTGCAAAGTAATTATTGATATAAAAGTTTTGGACGTCAATTCACGTCAGTTGCAATTTTAGTACCGTACAGGATTCCTTCTTGATATTTTATGTTCAAAGAAACAAACGGAAGAGACTGAAATGGAAAAGAATTTGGGTGAAACACGCACACATGATTAACATTTAGAGTGATGGCCTGTTTTGTACCGTTTTCTATTTGTTACTGAAAGTATACTGAGTCATATTTGAAATTTGGTTACCTTGCTTTGCTAAAAAACAGCTAGTAGATGCGGTTATTACTAAAATAGCATTAACACTAAATGACATTCCTTAGTTTCTCAGCATTATAATTCTTTTTTAACACAACGAAACATGGAAGCCTTGTGATCATTGGACAACAAAAATTGATCTTGCCAATACCCAAGTTGAAATTAATAATGGTGTGCATTGCAGTTAAAAGTTGTGACAGGTTGTTGTTTTAGATTGAACAATTTCTATTTATATACCGTCTCATGTTTATCTTAATTTTGATCACTCACTCTAACTTCGACATTATATTTCTTCAACACAAATCCTGTCAGTGCACAAATTACAGTCATTTTTTCGTTATGAGAAAAAGCCAAAGCCAAAAGTCTTATCATACAATTGCGTAAGCAAAACAAGGACACAAAATTATAAAAACCACTATATACACAGGACGCCCATGCGATTCGTTGGCCAAATGTAAGGTTAATTATGTAAGGTTAATTCTTACATCCCAACGTTTATTCCATGTTATGTATGTTAATATATTTTTATATGTTTGATCTTCTCAGCAGGTATTTAGACACCAAACATCCTGTGAAAAAGATCAACACAGCGCCTGATTGAATTGAAGACAAGTTCAAGAACATTTCCAAACGTTTGTCTATCCATGTGAAGACCGTTTGAACAACACTTTGTAGTTACAACAAATGAGTAATGATACAAACACTAAATGTAAATAAATAAACTCTACACATTTTTATATGTACATAATAGAACGGAAATTGTTCAACAAATAAATATCTTTGACTTTTTGGAGCGATATAGGAAAAAATGATGCTAATCAATGCACAAACAATCAAATGAAAAATGCGTAGAGAAAAAATGTTCAGAAAAAGCTTATGTAAATCCAGCACAAATCGGTGCAGTTAGTCAAAGAAGATTTATAAAAAAGTTAGCTGTGCTGTTCTTCCCAATAGCTATTTCCCGTAGATTTCTATATATATTTAGTCAATTGAGTTGGAAAACTGTTAAAAAAAAGCGCATTATCGTGTAGGCAACTGGTGCATATGGCTTAATAAAATTAAAGTATAAAAAGTTTTATTGTACACTGAGACATTCTATTTACTCAGAGTTACAAGTAATCAACACACACTGAAAGAGTTAATATAAAACTAGTTAACCTCACTGATGTATTTAATAAGATGTTAAAAAACTTTTCTATAGTATAACATTGCACAGTGAATAAAGAGAAAAGAATATAAATATGCCGCAACAATGGAAACGTTAAGGCGGTTAGACGTGTGTGGTTGTCCTTTACTTTTATATTTAAATTTAGTTTACTACCATGAAATTCCACATTAAACAAAGAAGGAGATACTGCCAGGGATATCTTGAGCCACTGTTGAAGAACTCTTACTCCCATTTAAAATTCTCTACCCTCCGATTGGTGGAAGATTAAGAAAAGAATTTAACTCTGATCCATAATCCTTCAACCTCCTCAAGGAAAAGATTGTGGGTTAAAGTTTAACTCTCACCCGAAATCCTCCAACGATTTAAAAGATTATAGGGAGAGCTTTACTCCGTTCCACAGTCCTCGACTCCTCCAGAGGAGAAATGACTGTAGGAGGAAGTTTAAATTCCATCTACAATCTTCCTTCTCCTAAGAAGATTCAGGATATGGTGGATGAAAATTAAACTACTTCCAAGAGTCTCTTTCTTTGGGACAGTTATAGATTGCTGATAGGTTTAACACTTTCCCTAATAATCTTCACTTCTATGTGGTTATGTGGTTTGAGGATTGTGCATAGGAGTACTT
Source organism: Meandrina meandrites (assembly GCA_963693305.1). Taxonomy (NCBI): domain Eukaryota; kingdom Metazoa; phylum Cnidaria; class Anthozoa; order Scleractinia; family Meandrinidae; genus Meandrina; species Meandrina meandrites. The sequence goes on from OY855904.1 coordinate 49,248,810, forward strand.
AAACCTACAATTGTCTCCACGAGAGGTGGGACTATTTTGGATTAAACTTAAATTTATTTCAACTACCTTCCTGCTAAAACGTCGCGAATTTGGGTTAAATGAAACATTCGTCCCCCTAGATTTAAAACGCATCCGGCAGATTAGACTTGTTTGATTGGGAGGAATGAATAAAGGAGTAAACAAAATTTAAATGTAAAAGTAAACAGAAGGAGGAACAAAAAACAAGATACCAGGTTGACTGCACTTAAAAATTCGTAAAATTAGAATATATAAATTAAATTAAACCTGGAAGGAGGAGTGGGAGTCCCTCCCACACTCCCTCTCCTTCTCCGGAGTGGAGTGGGAGAAGGAGGAGTGGGAGTCCCTCCCACACTCCCTCTCCTTCTCCGGAGTGGAGTGGGAGAAGGAGGAGTGGGAGTCCCTCCCACACTCCCTCTCCTTCTCCGGAGTGGAGTGGGAGAAGGAGGAGTGGGAGTCCCTCCCACACTCCCTCTCCTTCTCCGGAGTGGAGTGGGAGAAGGAGGAGTGGGAGTCCCTCCCACACTCCCTCTCCTTCTCCGGAGTCCCGTTCTCCTCCTCTCCTCACAAACACACTCTGTTTAAATATTAAAGGTGAAAACAAGGACGCAGGTTTTTGCCATGCGCACTTTTCAGTTCGCGCGGCTAGTTTATTTTTCTGTGTTGAAGTATTTACTTTTTAGTAGAAGGTTGGAAAGAGCTTTGTATTAGCGAACCTTTATTTTGCTCTTTTCACCTCTTTACATGACCTACGTTTTGTAAGCCTAAGTTGTCGATAGAACACGTGCGTGGCTTATCTCAAAAAAATGTTATTCGGATTTATTTTTATGTTGAATTTAGCATTGTGGCGCTTCCACTGTGCATTTTCTTACTGTTTGTCTTGCATTTTCTCTCGTCTCTCTAGCTTCGTGCCTGTTGACAAAATTAAGCAAAGACCATACATTGGAAGGTGTATTCAGGAGGACTAAGATGTACGTATTATTCAAATAAGTTACCACAAATCTGCTGTTCATTGGTAATTTAATGTTTTTGATTGAAAATAGTTATAATATCTGGACCTACATATTCAAAGCAAGAGCAAGCTAATTCTGCAGGGAACTTTGAATTCTGCTTGAGCAGTTATGGATAATGGTTTTTCTTCCATCTTCGTACTTGAAGCAGTGTAAAACGGGAGCGTCAAATTAGCAGCAAAAACGTTTTGAAACAACAGAAATAAAGGTTGAATATGTTACAATCCCAGCGTAAATCTGCTTTGGAACAACCAGGTCTCGATGACGAATCCTAATTATAGAGTTCCAATTTGGGCAAGTTGTGCAGATTTTCTGACAGTATAACAATAATATACCCAAACAACTTTTACTAAATTTGGTCAAATCACTGCAAACAAACAATTACTAGTGTTTTGTGGCGTCAATTTTCGGCTATTCATGAGTGAAAGTAACTAAGCGTCATTTGGTTTCTTTTCAGTATTAACCTTTGATAATTATTGATTGCTTTTACTGACTGTCATTTCCAATTGGTGAACAAAAAAAGTCCCACTGTTTGATGATTTTCTATATTCTCCCAACCTTTCTGTTTAGGAATGCATTGATATTGTAAGGAGAAATTGTATGTTGGTCACCAAGCTTGAAAACTAAACAAATTCAGTTGTTAACTGGCCCATGTTGCATTTATTCACTTTCGTTCCCTAATCGCATTTCTATAAGTTTAATATCCGAAAGCGAGAGCGTTTAACTTGAACTAATAATTATGTTGCTTGGTTAGATTATCTACAGACAGAATAAAAATTATTTACCTTTTCACGCGATAGATTTCACTTAACAATTCTACTTGTCATTTTCCACAGAAAATTTTCAACAAAAGCGTTTGGTTTTCCAATGCAATGCTGAGAGCGAAAAACAATATCTACACGAAAAATTACTTACATTCCACTCGGTTTCACATACCTATTATTTTCCACGATATATTTTTGTTTTGTTTCACGACATTTGTTTTCTAATGCAATGAGCTAAGATTGAAAACTGAAAGCGAAAAAAAAAACAATTACACGAAATGTTGCTTAATTTTCACTGGATTTCACTTAATTAATCTGCTGATCATTTTCCACAGATATCTTTTTTTTATTCACGAGAAACAGAAACGTTTGCTTTTCCAATGCAAAGGGCTAAGATTGTAAACTGAAGGCGAAAAAAAATTAGGCAATCGATATGACGATGATAACGATGAAATACATTGATTAAGTGGATCTTGTTATCTATCAAACAAATTGTAAAGGATAATTGCTGATAAAATGTTTTTCATTTAACATGTATATCATGCACACCCGGTAGAAACTCGCGCTACGTATATACGTAACTGTTAAAAGATTTCCACACTGAAGGACTTCCAAAAAACGCCCCTCACAGAGAAAATAAGTTACCGAAATTTGAGGTGAAACATACACCATTCTTTATCCTTACCACCCCCTCCCCACGAATATAATGCCATGCATGGATTTCAAATTTATTTCCATAAGAACAATTAACATTGAAAAACTTCCTAGTATAAAACTGTGCCCCTACTGAGTCCCGCTTATTTTTTGGATATAAATCGTTAAGTATGTATGTTGATAGAGTTCAATTTCCGTTTGATGAGGGATGCTCCTTTTTAACTCGCAAATCCTTCCAACTAAAAAATGTGCCCCAGATAATAGCGGTCCACTCCCTTCCTAAAAGGAACCCACCAGAAAGGGTTTGAAATAAAAATACCCTAATTGCTTTTTTTGAGGAGGTCTTTTATTCGGTTAATAAATATACATTTTCGAATCTACGCAAGGTATATATAACTTGACTATACAGAGTAAGAAAATAAGCAAAAATTATATTTTTTCCTTATTTATATCAGCTGCTGGTAAACAATTTTGCTCTTCAATCTGAGTACATGTAAATTACAATAGTGAAAAAAAGCCTTGGCTCGGCCTGTATCAAAGTATGATCTGCAATTCGTCTGACGTAAAAAGCCATGATTTCTCCATAGATTTTCACGCATATTTGGCTAAAACGCCTAACTACAAGACTCGCAAAATGCTCCATCACGCGATTCTTGGAACATTTTTAGTCTTTTAATGGCAAAAGCCCATTAAGTAAGGGTGAATTTTATGATATAAGGCATAAATGGCAGTCGTAAAGCGTAATATTTTACAGGCAGTTAAAGTTTCTTGACTTCATTTGTTTTTTCAAGTGTCCTGTTTTTTTTTTGTTATTGTTGTTGTTGTTGTTGTTGTTTTAATTAGTATTAAACACCAGTTCCACTACGACAGGTGTCTTACAGGGTTCTTAGAGCTTATGACATTCTTTCAGGGCCGCGGTAGATGATTAATTACAGATAATAAACTCTATTTTCATTCCTAACGCAGATCGCCTGTTCAATTCGTTCAATTCGGTGTATCAGTGTTTTACAAACAAAAACAAGTAGAAATTAAACGCGTGGTGCATGTTTTATAGGCCATCTGTTGCCTTTTTACTGCATTGATCTTTAAAATGAAAGGCCATAACATTCCTAGATTCTTCCATGGTTGATAAAAAATATTACAAAAGTTTTCGATTCCGAGCCAAAAATTCTTAATTCTTTTTGCTAATTGTTGTACATTTCTTTAAAATATTAGTTCTAAAATTTGGTAGTTCATAGCGACAATATCCTCAAGGTGATTATTTCTTTGCTATTGCCATCAGCTGAATACGTCTATTAGCAGCAAACATACTATATACACTCTTTAATTTACAACGCAACGGCAATGATATCTGATATCTGATGCGTTTGTTTTGAACTCCACCAATTTCCTGGACACTGAACGACCATCACTCCTATTTAATTTAGCACTGGAAATTCAATACAGTGCTTAATGGTTTTGCTTTGACCTCCGAAAATAACGAACAAGCTAGAGCTGATTGCTACGTACATTTCTTATAGACTAATGCTAGTACGGAGAATTTAGTGATACATCAAGACAATTTAATGATTTCTTTGCAAGATACTCGGTGACAATTTATCAATAATGAAAAGAAACATTTCATTTGACCACTCTGAGTCTGAAATGGTAAATAACAGAGTAAATAAGAAAACGGTGATGTATTTATCTGTAATAAGATGTTTCCAGTTGTCAACTTGCGCCAGAGTCCAAGAGCTACACACATTGTCATTTCTATTCAAAATGGTTGCACTCAGGAGACCATACATCTTATTTGATTCATCTCTGTCCAACCTAAAGAAAACATAGGAAACGTCAAAATAACATAAGCCTATCTTTCTTTGCTTCATTCAACACATTCACTAAGTGCAATTTTCAGCTGTGGTGATTAAAAATCATCGCTATGCATAGCTTCAACAAACGTGCTCTGAGTGACCAATGAGGTTATTATTCCTATTAATTTTATATTCTTTTTTTTCTTATTTTCTGATTCCTCTGTCGGCAGGATCATTTCCCGTTAATTATTCTCTCTCAAATAGTTGCGATTCACTGCCTTATGTCGGCAACGGATGAGACACACTTCAAACGTTTTTTACTCTGGTTATATCAAATTCCAATCACAAATGAACCTGAAAAACAAGCTCCGTGTCTAAAATGGTTCATGACAAACAACTATGAATCCTGTACTTATCTGTAATAAGATTTATCCAATTGTCACATGCGTCAGAGTCAAAGAGCTACACGCTTCGATCCAAGATGATTGCACTCAAGTCAAACCCTGCGCAAAACCGGACAAGAAACATTAAACAAACATCAGCTAACTGCAGTTATTGAATTATATTACTTGTACGCTCCTAAAAACTCTCTTCTCGTATATTTTTTTGGAACGACTGCTGACAAGTTAATGGAAACTTATTGGACTTTTCTTACAATTGCTCGGAAGCAGAATTCTATCTCATTTGGATCGAAGAGCTTCGTTTTTATTAGAAGAGTGAAACGAACCGAACGTACCGAAAAAGTATGAAAGCAGAAGCAGATTGCTTGTGATTGCACCGCCGTTTAAAGACCAAATTTTGAAGGTGAGCGAAATTTAGAAAACTACACCTTATAGAAGCTAAATGAATAAAACTGATACAAAGAAGATAGAAAACGTAGACTTACCTGAAGAAAGCACACGGAGAAAGATGTCCGCCGTTCACCTCACAGAACTTCGACGAACTAACAGCTAAATTCTGGGTGTGTCATTTGACACTTCTTTATATATGAGATTCAAATTCATTCCTCGAAGCTACGAGAAATATGTTCATTTCAAACAGAGTGCATTAAAGTATTTTTTCAGAAATTTTGGTAAAGAATTTCATGACTTGAATCGCTTCGACAATACCGCGATAAAGCACGTATTTCAAAGCTGAATATTATTTTTTTAATAAGTACAAAATTATAATAATTCGCTACGTTCCAGCGCACGGGGTTCAAAGCTGAAAACAATAACATGTAATTTCTAATACAAAGAACTTTAAAAATATGTGTTCATGAATGTTTCTTTTGTTGTCGCCCTCTGTCGTTGCAGTTCGTGCATACTCTTTAAATAAACACATACATAGTGAGAGAAAGGGTCCTGCGCGACCTTAGGCCTGGTTTAAATGTCGAATTTACATGCGCCGAATCAAATTGCCGAATGAAGTGCATGTAAAATGCAACGTTTAAAACAATTAAATTCGGCAGATTTGAATTAAATGCGAGTTCAGTCGAATATTCGACTGTTCCAGTTTCATATCCGTCCATAGCCCTTCTTTGCGGAACAACAACGTGAAATGACCAAATTTTGCGTATTGTGGACAACCTGAACCACGACGGATAATTTTGGGCTTTTATATTTGGAATTTGAACGCTCAGCAATTAAATGCGACGTTTAAAACCAAATGCCGAAGTTTTTAATTCAAGTCGACTTGAATAAGTATTGTATTAAGCGCATGTAAAATACGGGTGACACATGGCCATGAATAAATTCATTAGGCAAAATTTTGCGCGCATGTCCTGCATCTTTTTAAACGCTAATATCTCGGCTGTTTTGGGTACGATTGAGCTGAAATTTTCCAGAGACACAAATGAATGATGGAAGTTTACGAATACCGTTTTTGATTTGGTAGTTTGCGCTTTACGTCGACGCTAAAGCGCCAATAGCACGAAATTGCGAAATCCAAGATTTTGTGTCCAAGTTTGCAGATCGAGTAGAAGACGGCACTCCGCTTTGATTTTTAGTTTCTAATTTGATGTTTCTAATTTCTTATTTCAGTTTTTAATTTCTAATTTAAGTTTCTAAATTGAGTTTCTAACTTAAGTGGCCTTTTTTGGTATACAAAGTTACCATCAAAGCCTGACAAATAATAGTATAGTTTTCTATCAGGTGGAAAGGCAATAAAATAACAAATAAACCGAAAGTGCACAAGGATGGTGACCACTGCCGATTTACGAACCAAAAAAAATTCAAAAATAATGGCCGGATTTTACCTTGCATTCTGTGTTAATAAATATAAAACAATAAAATAAAAAAATGCTATATTTAGAGAGGAGGCCAGTGCGTGCGTACGATTTTTTATTCTTGCTGGTTTTTATGCTTTCATTTTTCATTTCATTCTCTATCCAGATCAAACTGGAATTTGGAATGTTGGTTTTTCAGGAGGGATGAAAATCGGAGAACCCGGAGAAAAACCCGCGGAGCAAGGACGAGAACCAACAACAAACTCAATCTATCTAACAAATTATCAGGCTTACTACATTTATAAACCTTAAATAGGTTCATTATATTCTGCAGCAAGTTAAAAGTTCGTTTAACTACCCGACGCTGCCAGACTATATGACACCAAATATTTATTTTGCGAGAAGCAATTAATTTTACGTTCACTTTGGGAACATTTGGCACATGAGCCTCAGACAATACACACAAGACTGCATATTTTCAAATGACAAAATAATCATCGATGGTTACAGTGGCAGATCCAGGGGAGCCCCCCCCCCCCCCCCCCCCTCCCCCCTTTTCTTTATTTTCTTTGGAAATAGCGCATTTTCATTGATCTGCCGGAATTATCTTCGCAGAATTCAACATTCATAGTCAAGCCTTCCCCTTAGGGGGATCCCTTAGGTGAAGGTCTGGATCCACCACTGGCAAAAATGCAACCTTGTTCTTCGTGGGGGTGGTCGGGAAAAGACCCCGGCATCGGCTGGTCACGTGTTGATCTTAAATATTCATTACAATACTAATGTATGAATTCCTATGGTTAATTCTGCATTTTTATTGGTTAATGTTATTGCCTCAAAAGTTGCATTAGCATTTTGATTTGTAATGAAATATTTCCGAGATCGTCGCGTTACGCGCGTATAACCCTGTAAATCACTCGTAAAAGGTCAGCAGCAAGTGATTCAGTGATTTAGCGTGCGTATGGAGCAAAGTCCTTGCTATGAGTTCAGTTTGTCAGCTTTGTGGCGGAACTTACCACAACCGAGTGCTTCGAGTTAGTCAACAAAATAGGCCTTGAGAAAAATCTTGTCTCTTAAATTCCACATACACGTGGAATTCATTATTTCTGACGGTAATTCGCTTTCAAAGCTGATTTGCATGAAGTGCGAGGGATTCGTGTCAAAGGTGAGCGACTTCAAACAAAAAAGTCAAGTTATGCAAATCAAACTGGAACAAAATTGTTGATTTCAAACCAAAATTGCACGACACGAAGTTCAATTACCACTCTGTTACATCGTTTAAATTGCACAATTTAAACGCTCAAATACATGATTTTAGTCAATACCGATATTTTATTGATCCAGCAAATAAAAGATGTAATTCTGAGGAAACAATGGTGCACTGCATTTTCTTTCTCTCATTTTCTTACATTTTGATTGGTTACGTTAAACAAGCCTTGAAATCTGATTGGTTGTTAGAGTTTATTTCTTATTGGCTGGGAAAAAGATGCAATTTAGAGCAAAAAGTGGTGCGATTCTTAAATAAGTCGCACTCCTGAGAGCCAATCAGATGTAATAAAGGTTTTAAAATAAACCACCGTACCGAATTTTGAATTGCGTTATTAAATATCTTTACGCGATACGTATAAACAGGCTTTAAGACTTTTACGCGATACATAAAGAAGCGCAACAATGCGTAATTCACGAGCGGTTTTGAACAGAGCGTATTCATATTTCAGGGGTATCTCACATATTGTGTGCGTCTTGAATACTCTAGGATTCCATGGCATCGCGATAGCGTATTCAATGTAAGAATACGCTAGAATATTTTTTGCTTTGCACAGTGTAGTTTATTTAAAAGCGCGCTCGAACAGATGAAGCAAGGTCTACACCAACAAACAGCGATCACTGAGTTTTCACAGATTTCATATCAAGCTGGGCACGGTTGGTCTTAGAAGGAATCGAAGTTTTAATTTGTCTAGGGTAATTGTTTTTCGCTAGAAGTGTTTTGTGGTGTGTGGCATTCGTTAAAGTCAAAACAAAAAATTCACTCGAAATTCACGCTTATCTAGATTAGTAACGCGTAACTTGTCAGTTTGATCAGAACGCAATAACTTTTTTTTATTTTTATTTATTTATTTATTAAGGTTTCCCAAAACAACAAACATTTACAACTAAAAAGATAAGATATATAAGAAAAATAAATAATAATAATAAATAATAATAATAATAATAATAATAATAATAATAATAATAATAATAATAATAATAATAATAATAAAAACTAATGGGAGGATAACAGCAGGGGGAAACTGAATTCCCATATAAAAGCTGTTCTCCTAGATAAAGCTAAAATAAACAAATAGATAAAGCTAGTTACAATTTAATAAACTAAGATAAGTAATATTAATATATATATGTTCATATTACTACAACATTAGATGGTTTAACAGCTTTTTCTTAAATAAACTTAATGATTGAGCTTCGAGGACATCACTCGGCAACAAATTCCAGTCGTTTATATATCTGTTAAAAAAGGAAAACTTAAAGTAATTAGTGCGGGCATACTTTGCGCGGCCATGACTTATATGAGCCAACGTAGGTTACAAAAACAAATCCTAACGATGCTCCAAATCTGAATTCCCATTACTGATTACCATGTGTTTCCTTTTATGCTAGTTGTGAGAATATGGCGGTACATCAGCAAATATCGTCCAATTGGTGCTTTTCTTTATTCCCGTCAACCCATGTCAGTCACACATCAGAAGAGTGGTTAGCGCTACTAAAAAGGAGAAATATTGCAGTGAAATTCCGATTTCTTGAACCTCCTGATAAAATAACTCATGTACCAAAAGTGTTTCCCTCAGATTTGCTTCTCCCAGTCAAACTCTGCCATTTTACTTCCGATTTCTCAAACTACTGATTTCGTGAACTAATTTTTCGTTTCCCTTTGAGGTTCGAGAAATCAGAATTCCACTGTGTTACTTTGAAACTAGTTCTCCGCCCAGAAAGATAGCCTTTCTCTCAAATATGAAAAACCAATTATCTCCATGGTTTTCAAGTCCCCACCCAACCACCCTCTCACCCCGCACGCTGTTCGATATTCATTTGGCGACAGCTTGCATTTTTAGGGGTTTTCGGTATTTTTAAATTGTGAGAGTCCATTTCATTTCCAGCCAGTTTTGAACGAATAAGTTCTTTCGATTTCAATCCCTTTCTTCCCCCACGTACTCCCGAGAGAAAATCCAAAAGAATTTTTACGTCTTTGAAAAAAAAACAAACAGATCTTGCACGGGCTAGAGGTCCTTGTAGGTTATAATAAAACTGTTCCCGTAAATACTCGCATATGGTTGGCTGACAGCAGAACAGTTTATCCCAAATTGTATCGCTAGCTGAAAATTTAAAATTATCATGTTGATCAGAGTTTCGCGCCAAACAAAAAACGCGGCTGCGGCACTGTCACAACTCTTTTCCTGTCTGCTTCATCAGGCTGCTGACTCACATTCTAGAATGTTGTTACAGTTTTGATTAAGAGCATAAATGCGTGCATGGAAAAGGCGAGGTGGCCTAGAGACTAGGGCGCTGTACTTGTAATCCAGGGGTCCCGGGTTCAAATCTTCCTCCCAGCCAGTAGATGGATTTGTGTTTGGTCGCCCCGAATTCAACTCCTCCACGCTTTGTAAATAACAAACTTGTTAGCCTCCTTCCAGTTGGGATTTTTAACAAGTTTCTGTTCTATTTACAATATTCGCTTTTTTATTTATAGTGCCCCCAATAAGCACAGCAGTGCTAAAAACATTGACACTTAAATAACGCGATTTATTTATTTTAACTTTACTATTTATTAAAAAGACCTTCCAACCAATAATTTGTCTAACCACAAGCCTGCGAAACGCCAGAACAAGCTTTTGGGAGCCATTGCTTAGATTAGACTGCCTCCCAATGCAGGCTAGACCGCGTTGCGATTTGGTAAATCCTCGTTTTATTAATTCATTTTCCGAGTTCAGTGGCTAATAGCCACTTCAAAAAAAGCAGTTGTGGCACATAGGGCCTTAAATTATTATTAAGTATCACTCTATTTTCACTCATCATTTGTATTTCGCCGGCGACCAATATTTATTCATAAAAAATATGCATGATATAGCGAAGTTTTAACACAGTGTTATTTAAAAAATACTACAGTGTCTTCAAGATATATTTACTTTTTAGTTTCAGCGGAATATTTGGACTTTTATAATTAAGGGACGGACCATTAGAAAAGTGAAGGGGGGAGGGAGATTTTTTTAGCTTGCAATACTTTTTTCGGGGCCCATTGCCTGTACATTAATTTTTGTACTTTAACGTTACTTTCCATTTTAAAGTTTATTTTATGCCATAAAATACCTTCTGCACAATTTTCACTTTAAGAAATTTAATTTACTGTGGGAGATTTCAAAAGTAAATAGCAGTTTATAGTGAAAAATTGTGTAATTAATATACCTGTTTTACCCGAAGGAACGAATTTTCAGGCGAGGGAGCCCAAAAGCTAGCACTGATTGTAATTTATCATATGACCCGTACGGACCCGCGCGCTATTTCCTTGGAAAACCATAAGAAAAAAAGTCCCGTATGAGGGCCGTACGCCTTCATCTAACAGGGCTGGAAAAAGCCGTACGGCCCCACTAGAAAAGCGTACGGACCCGCGCCTGCCGCGCGATGGATTTTGAAACCATTGGATTCGATAATCTTGAACTCAAAATGAGCGATAGTTATTCTGAAGATTATTCCAAAAGCAAAGAATATCCGGCTGCTTTGTAAGCGCTAAAATTGAAAACAAAACATGTTCAAACTCGGCAAATGATGAAGAACTGCATAAATTTATTCGGCAACAACAACTCCTGACAACATCAATAAAATCGAAATGAAAGCGGCCATAAAAACTCAGTGAAAAACTACACACTCGTACATAAACGCATTCTGTGGTTTCTAAATAAAACCGTAGTCATTGATAAACATTGAAGTCAAAGTACGAATGCCAAGATAATTTCTCTTGTTCAGTTTCTAATTCTTCAATCACAACAAAGAAAATGCGATTACATGTAAGACTGTGTTTGCGACTAACCTTACACAGTGTTCCACTAGTTCTCATGAAGTATTTTAGCCACTAACTGGAAGACAACCGTAATAAGAGTTCGACACCATCGAGGAACTAACGAATTCAGTGACTAGGCAGCAACGGCAGACATTTAGAATCCTCAGTGGTAAAGAAAACAACTTAAAGCTGAAGCCCGAACGGGGAAACGATGCGAAGCAAAATCCTCAGCTGCTTGTACAATCCTATTCCAACATCAAACTGTCCCATTAGAATTGTTGTTTTTAACATCCAAAATCCTTCTTGGTTGAAAAGTAATCAATCCTCTCGTTCAAACCAAGCACTAGGATGAATTTCGGCTCAAGAATAAACGTCGCTTTGTTATTTAATTCAGTCTTATGCATCAGTCAATTCCAGCAGTGCCCATCCCCCCCCCCCCCCCGGGCTAACCCCTGGGCATTAGCATTTCTTTGGTAAATTCCCCGGGGTGGGGATGAGGGAACCGGGCAAATGCCCCGCCCCCGGGTTGATTGTTTTCAATCTCTCGATAGGTGATATAAGAATATAATACAAGTTGTTGCTTCTTGACAATGAAGAAACATCTAAAATTCAGAAAATATACCTTTAAAAACATCCATGAACATCCACAAGCCTCTCTAGTCCTTCATGGACTAGCTAATCTGCAACGTAGTCCACGTCTTGGCCTATAAACGCCTCCATCACGAATACGCGACTCACTCCACGGTTTCGAAACCACGTGTCAAATGCCCGGGGGTCAACCCGAGGTACGCAAATGCCCCACCCCCGGGACGGGCAACATTAGGAAATGCCCCGGGGTTGCCCGGGGGGGGGGGGGGGATGGGCACTGCTGGAATTGACCGATGCATTAGCTTAGAGTACGACTAGCCAAAACGTCGTGCAAATTCTTTGTCGTAATCCTTCTTAAACTTTCCTTTTGAAATTTCTACTAACTACAGTCATGTAGAAAGAATTTGTCCGGGTTGAACTCTCCTTGGAATGAAGCTAAAACTCGAAGATTGGGTTGTAATTGTGACAGTTTTGACAGAAGTTTGAATACTCTGTGTTACTCTGTGCGCATCGCAGTTCAAATGCACTTCACTGACTTCCCCAAAACATTACGGGCTACCATTGGCTTTTCAAAATGCGCGCGAAACGGGCTGAAGCGTCTGAATCAATGAATGGAAAACAACAAAAAAGAAAATTAGTGGTCATATGATAAACTGCTTATTGACTGAGTTAGGTCGGGCCGGACGGGAAAATATTTGGCTATCGGTCAGGACGCACGGACCTCGCTGCGCTCGGTCCGTACGTCCTGACCTCGAGCCAAATATTTTCCCGTCCGGCCCTCCCACTCAGTCAATAAGTACATAGTATTAAAATGGGCCAGAACCCAATCCGTAGGGAACTCCGGGACATGCTTCCCGGAGAAAATGTTGAAAATCTAAACACGATCTAATGCCATTTGGTGCATTTTGGAACACTTAACGAGAACAATTATGATTTTGGTTTAATATCAAAATGGGGCAAATCTTGTGCATGAATTTTTCTCTTTGTGTTTTTCCTCGCATGAACTTTTTTCAGACATTTTCCTTTTAAAGTTTCAACTGTTTTACTGATAACCTATTTTGTACACACGAGATGCCAGAACCAAAACCATGAAGCAGAGACAAAGTGCCTGAATAAATCATGTGAATCAGCAACCCGTTAGTCTTTTTTGCGGAGTTTGTCATCATTGATTCCATCGTTAAATGTCTAGTTGGCAAAATCAAATGTCACGTTATCTCCAATCAGCATGAACGGTGCCCACTCGCGAACCTTAGTGAAGCCGTTGCCTCTCATCCACTTCATGGCCTCATGAAGAGATTCGCTAGCACTCTTCCCACGAACAAGGTGTTCGTAGAAACGACCCATCAGTTGCTCTGTTGCACTGTCTTGTATGGCCCACAATGCCACCAGTACTGAACGTGCACCGGATCCTAAGAACGCTCGGGCAATTCCAACCACTCCTTCGGCACGAATCTGTCCACGTCCACTGTGACAGCAACTAAGTACCACCAACTTAGCTCGCAGTCGTACTTTCGAAATGTCAGACATTGTCAATAAGTACTCTTCTTCTTTTGGAATCTTTCTGGTAGAGCGTAGAGGGGAAAGGGCAATCTCTCCTCTTTCAGCATTACCATGTGCAGCAAAATGTATCAGACTAACTGAATGCAACCTTCCAAGTACCGCCTGCTTGGTTGCACACCGTCCTAACAAGGGCTGTAAACCCAGTAATTTTCCAATCATTTCTGCTTCCTTTCTTGCACAAGGTAATGGTGAAAAGGTCTTACGACATCCCTTATAACGTACCCGGCCAACCTCAGGATCACCCACTATCAGTGCACCAGTCTGACTGTGACGGTCTGATGGACTGTCCTGAATGAGCTTGAGAGTCGACAATGAAGGAACTATGCGGATCCTGAAAGTCTCTGATAAAAACTTCCCACATTTATCACTTAACGCTGCAAATGGAACTTTGTTTAACGACCGATCAGGAACAATGATGATTTCGGGTTCCTCAAGTAAGTCAGCTACAGGAGCGATGAGCATTCTGTAACACAAAGAAATGCTTGATTCCTCATTTTGACTTTCTTTATCGTCATCTTCTACGAGTGGCCAAGCTGAGTAGCTCTCTTCCTGGCATGGTTTCAGTTTTGCCTCAATGTCATTTAACAATCGATCTTCGCAATTATCTTCGGGTAAAGTGCCAAAGCTGCGAAAGCATTTGGTAAAAAAATCATCAAAACTGTCAGTTAATCCGCTGGGTGCAAGGTTTATTCCTAGTGTACGGAAATAAATGACTCCGCTGGTTTTGATAATCCACAAAAACAAATCTTGAACATGATAGGAAATGTACAGGCAAGCACAATTACTTTCTTTTCTCATAATATTTTCAATGCCATTCCACGATTGGGGATTAGCTGAGATTTGCATTTCAACAGAGTACTGAGTCGCCATCAAGTCTGCTAGTGCTCTAGCCCGTGATAGCTCTAAAACATAAAGAGCATTGTTAGGATGTCCAGAAAAACAAAAGAACTTACTTAGAACCTGATAAGGAAAATCGTGAACGTCTAAAAGCGATATTTTAAACTGATCGTTGTCTTCCAATAACCCACGCAAATCTTCGCTTTTATTAACACACAAATGCAGACAGTCAAACGCTTCCTCCATCTTTTCTTGTAATAACTTTGAAAATGTAAGGTTAAGAAGATGTTGAAGCTCTGAGTGAAGGTCTTTAATATCTTTACTAATTGAAATTGCCGTCTCAAAATGACGTTCGGCCATGACATAGTCACCAACGGATTGAAACACAGTTCCTAAGTTTCCGTAAGATGATGCTTCTCCATTTCTGTCACCAATTTCAATTTTGATCGCAAGTGCTTTCTCAAGATATTCTCTAGCTTTGTCATACTCACCAACGGATTCAAACACAGTTCCTAAGTTTCCGTAACCTGTTGATTCTCCCACTTTGTCACCAATTTCAACGCTGATCGCAAGTGCTTTCTCATGATATTCTCTAGCTTTGTCATAGTCACCAACGGATTCAAACACAGTTCCTAAGTTTCCGTAAGATGATGCTTCTCCATTTCTGTCACCAATTTCAATTCTGATCGCAAGTGCTTTCTCAAGATATTCTCTAGCTTTGTCATACTCACCAACGGATACAAACACAGTTCCTAAGTTTCCGTAAGATGATGCTTCTCCATTTCTGTCACCAATTTCAATTTTGATCGCAAGTGCTTTCTCAAGATATTCTCTAGCTTTGTCATACTCACCAAAGGATTGAAACACAGTTCCTAAGTTTCCGTAAGATGATGCTTCTCCCTCTTTGTCACCAATTTCAATTTTGATCGCAAGTGCTTTCTCAAGATATTCTCTAGCTTTGTCATGCTCACCAAGGGATTCAAACACAGTTCCTAAGTTTCCGTAACATGATACTTCGCCCTCTTTGTCACCAATTTCAATTTTGATCGCAAGTGCTTTCTCATGATATTCTCTAGCTTTCTCATATTCACCAACGGATTGAAACACAGTTCCTAAGTTTCCGTAAGATGATGCTTCTCCATTTCTGTCACCAATTTCAACTCTGATCGCAAGTGCTTTCTCAAGATATTCTCTAGCTCTGTCATAGTCACCGACGGATTGAAACACAGTTCCTAAGTTTCCGTAATCTGTCGATTCTCCCTGTTTGTCACCAATTTCAACTCTGATCGCAAGTGCTTTCTCAAGATATTCTCTAGCTTTGTCATACTCACCAAAGGATTGAAACACAGTTCCTAAGTTTCCGTAAGATGATGCTTCTCCCTCTTTGTCACCAATTTCAATTTTGATCGCAAGTGCTTTCTCAAGATATTCTCTAGCTTTGTCATACTCACCAAAGGATTGAAACACAGTTCCTAAGTTTCCGTACGATGATGCTTCTCCATTTCTGTCACCAATTTCAATTTTGATCGAGAGTGCTTTCTCAAGATATTCTCTAGCTTTGTCATACTCACCAAGGGATACAAACACAGTTCCTAAGTTTCCGTAAGATGATGCTTCTCCATTTCTGTCACCAATTTCAATTTCGATCGAAAGTGCTTTCTCAAGATATTCTCTAGCTTTGTCATACTCACCAAAGGATTGAAACACAGTTCCTAAGTTTCCGTAAGATGATGCTTCTCCATTTCTGTCACCAATTTCAATTTCGATCGAAAGTGCTTTTTCAAGATATTCTCTAGCTTTGTCATGCTCACCAAGGGATTCAAACACAGTTCCTAAGTTTCCGTAATCTGTTGATTCTCCCACTTTGTCACCAATTTCAACTCTAATCGCAAGTGCTTTCTCAAGATATTCTCTAGCTTTGTCATAGTCACCGACGGATTGAAACACAGTCCCTAAGTTTCCGTAAGATGATGCTTCTCCATTTCTGTCACCAATTTCAACTCTGATCGCAAGTGCTTTCTCAAGATATTCTCTAGCTCTGTCATAGTCACCGACGGATTGAAACACAGTTCCTAAGTTTCCGTAATCTGTCGATTCTCCCTGTTTGTCACCAATTTCAACTGTGATCGCAAGTGCTTTCTCATGATATTGTCTAGCTTTGTCATAGTCACCAACGGATTTAAACACAGTTCCTAAGTTTCCGTAAGATGATGCTTCTCCATTTCTGTCACCAATTTCAATTCTGATCGCAAGTGCTTTCTCAAGATATTCTCTAGCTTTGTCATGCTCACCAAGGGATTCAAACACAGTTCCTAAGTTTCCGTAATCTGTTGATTCTCCCACTTTGTCACCAATTTCAACTCTAATCGCAAGTGCTTTCTCAAGATATTCTCTAGCTTTGTCATAGTCACCAACGGATTTAAACACAGTTCCTAAGTTTCCGTAAGATGTTCCTTCTCCATTTCTGTCACCAATTTCAATTCTGATCGTAAGTGCTTTCTCAAGATATTCTCTAGCTCTGTCATACGCACCAACGGATTGAAACACAGTTCCTAAGTTTCCGTAAGATGTTGCTTCTCCATTTCTGTCGCCAATTTCAATTTTGATCGCAAGTGCTTTCTCAAGATATTCTCTAGCTTTGTCATACTCACCAACGGATTGAAACACAGTTCCTAAGTTTCCGTAAGATGTTGCTTCTCCATTTGTGTCAGCAATTTCAATTTTGATCGCAAGTGCTTTCTCAAGACATTCTCTAGCGTTGTCATATTCGCCAAGATGATAAGACACAATTCCAAACTTTCCATAAGCGTATCCTTCTCCTCTTTTATTGTCTGTGTCTTTCATGATATTGATGGCTCTATGATAATATTCTCTTGCCGTTTCATATTTACACTGGCGTTCATATATGTTGGCTAGTAAAATTGTTATACTTCCTTCCATATCTAGTTTTCCAAAAAGTTCTATATTTCCAGGTACGTCATTTTTTAGGAAGATCAAACATTCTTTGCATAACTTGATGGCTTTTAAGGCACGACCAGTGTTGGCAAGGAACTTTGCAACAACTAAGCCTACCAAGATTGTTTGTGCGACTTGTAAAATGTCATCTATGTTGTTCATAATGACCTCTTCTGTAAGGTTGTAAAAAATATAAATCAAATTGTATCGTTACTTTAATTATGCTTTTGTTTTATTAAGATAAACTTAGTATTCCAAACTGATCGCTGAATAATAATTCCAATTATAATTTCGATTTCGCTATTGGGGCAATGTAGCAGAAGATGAGTAAAACACTTAGTGTTATTAGCAAGAAGGAAGCGAAGGTGACCTTAAATGCGGAATAAAATTCTTCCCACTAGTAAATGTTGTTCCCTTTTGATCTTGACTCTTAGTGGTGCATACGTAGGGTTAAAAAGGGTATCTAAATAAGACTTAAAGTGCTTATGAAGTAAAACATAATTACTGCTTATTTTAAAGGCTTTTCAAAATAAAGAAGAACGGCGTTTTTAATAAATATCTTCTTTCGTTATAGAGATATTTGGGCTTTTGTATTATGCAAATGAGGAAAGTGATGACGTCATTAATTGCTCCACAAAAAGATAAATCACTGATTCAAGTATATTTCTTGTAGTATTAAAGCGGTGTTCTTAAAACTTGGCACAATAAATGTACATTACAAAGACACAAAATAAGATGCGTTTTCCGTTGCCATGGCTACAGTTTTTGCCGTAAAGATTTATTTTTATAAATACTGACATTTCCATTTTATGCATAAACAAAGGTAATACACTCCCAAGAAGCTAAAGAGGAGAGTTAAGGTAATATGGGTACCACGTGTGTTCCACTCCAGCCCCTGTGTTCCACTTCAAAGAGTTTCTAATGGAGATATGTGGTTTATAACAGAAGAAGACTGGAGCCATAAGTGTTGCCATGGCAACGGTGCAACGGGTGTCATCTTGTGCCTTTTATGATGAACATTTATGATGCCAAGTTTGAAGAACACCACCTAATATTTTAAGAGATATCCTTGATTAGTGCTTTATCTTTTCGTCGAACAGTTAATGACGTCATCACTTTCCTCATTTGCATAATACAAAAACATAAATATCTCCAAAACGAAATAAGATATTTCTAAAAAGAAAACGCCATTCTTCCTTATTTTGAAAAGCCTTAAAAATAAGCAGTAATTATTTTTTACTTCATAGGCACTTCAAATAGATTAATAAGAATATGTGTGCTTGGGACCTACTTTAAAAATTGTCACTAGCGCGCCGGCACAAGGAAAAAGATTTGGTAGAAAATATTCAAAGTCAGCTACATCACCAACTTCAGCGAGAAAACCAATTCCGTTAAAACTCTAAAAGGTATCGTATATAAACAAGTTGAAAAGTAATAATAATAATAATAATAATAATAATAATAATAATAATAATAATAATAATAATAATAATAATTATAAAAACAATATATAATTATAATAAAAACCTTCCCAAAATCCTTTGCAGCTGAAAAATCGTCAATGCCAAATAACTTGGTCAGTTTGAAGCCAGCAGGAGTACAACTTCGTATAGAAATAACTCCTAACAATAACCACTTCTTGTATAAGACGTAGGGCGATGACGTCATTAGTCACGTGACATTGCTCTGAAGTTCGTTTTTGCTCACTGTGACGAAGATATTTTGTTACTGAAAAAGCAGTCATTGCAGTTTGAAGCATATTGGTTTGAGGCATTTCAGACTGCCCGGGTACCGAACAAAATATAAATATTAAGGAAGCTATGTACGATTTTCAAAAAGTGGGAGTCTAGGTACAAGTGTCTATCTGGCGTTCCATTAAATGTGAGGAAACAACAAATTACATGTTGGTAGATATTTATATGCTAAGTCCATTTTTATCACTTTTACTGTTATGACGTCATCGGTCACGTGACCAGAGCGGACCGCATTTTTAAATTCGCTTGAAAACTTTACTAGGATCTCCCTCTTAGGATTTTTTTAAGCGAAGTTGTAGCCTTTGAAACAGTGTTTTAAAAAATGGCCATGATTACATTTTCCTAAAAATGTACGGAAGTAAAAAATACAATTGAAAAGTTTGTTGGCTTCCTACTCAGCGATCATTTGCTGTAGGAATAAACGAAAATTTTGCCAAAGGCAGGAGTGCATGCTCTTTATGATGGCGTTGTCAGTTTCTTCTCATTTCAACTGCCTTTGGCGAAGATAGATTTAATATCTTTCAGACGATAGGAGTGGGCCTGGGGAGAGGTTAAGTAGCTGCCCCTCCCCTCCCCCTGCTGGGGGTCTCCCCAGCGGATTCCCCGTGATTCGTATCGCGGGCTCACGAAAAGAGCATTTTCAAAATGGCGACGAATGGCGACAAGAAAGGGGAATCTAATGGAGTGATTTTGAGTTATAGAGGACAGTTTTGTCGATCTTTTTCCTTCTTGACGCGATCAAAACGAGTCCCCAAACGTAGGATATACCTCCTTCATTTGTATTCCCGATAAAGAAGAATATGGAATGAGTAGAAACGTGCGAAAACGTGGGTAACAGAAACTTACAGGGACCTGAGGTAAGCGTTTCTCATTGTACAATGATTTTTTTTAGACTGGTTGAAGCTTATGTCTTCGACGTTTATCATGTTTATCAACTTAGCTTACTGGAATTATAGCCGAGCTCGGCGTAAAAATAGATAGTGAGAACGAGGAGTCATTTCGTCGAGGCATGTAACTGTTATTTATGTTTGTCATCTGAATTTTAAGCTACTGTACTTCAAATTAATAAGAATCGCATCCTTTCATTATTTATACGTGAGGGGATGTTCCTCAAAATATTGACCAAGTGGCCATTTCAGGCGGCAAAGAAAAATTATGTCAGAGGAATTTGAAATTACTGCAACACCTTTGATGTGATTTTCAGCTCAGTGTGATCTCTTTTTTTTATTAAAGTTAGACTAGAGACTACTTGCAGTCAAACTAATCTAGACTTCAATTAAACAGTGCTACTCACGTTTCGGAATGCCCCTTTGGGCATGTTTAATAAATGAGACCATTACTTAACTTAGAATTTGTTCTTCCCATGATGTTTTATTTTATTGGTAAACATAGATTTCCGTTCCTTTTGCATTTTGTGGTCTACAGGTAATTTTTGGGACTAATAGAATGCCTAATGTTTTGACAGGATTTACAGAATTCAGAACTGAGGACATTCTGGATTACTGCTGTGTTAAACGATGGATTATAACAAGTTCAGGTAGTTGTAGATCTCTTAGTTTTACACATAGTTATGTGACAGTTCTCTCTATACACATTCATTACATGAGGCATTTAAGATCTGCTTTTTGACCAGACATTTGTCTACTTCATAAAAAATTGTTTGATATTTTCTTAAGGCCTGTATTTTCAGTTGTTGGATGACCTTCAGTAGCATTTTAAAGTAGCAATTTAAAAGTTCATGAGGCCTTAAACTTAAGCAAGCCAGAAAACCCTAATTCCAATATAAAGCTAACTGCAAGCAACATGATGTACCGTTTGACAACCAAAGTGCTTTTAGGGCTAACTGGAGTACTATGCCACTCACTGGAACTGTTGCCTTGACGTGGCTGAGTGGCTTGTGCGTCCCAATGACTCCAAGAGCTATGCCGGCGGGGGTGTTTACACCCCTGGTAGGGCCTCCCAAGCCGGAAAGGTCAAGGAGTAGGGTCCAGACTAAAGTCAGTCCCACGGCCCTCCAGGTATGGGGGTTGGGGCTTGAGGTTAACAACCTCATCCCGTAAAAACTACTTGTTACGGAAACAGCAACGAAGATAACCAACAACAACCTGCACACAGACCTTCCAGGGTCTCCAAACCGTATGACTGCCAGTGGTGAAAGCCAGAAGGAAACTACTGGCATGAAGTTGGAAGTGATGAGTGCAAAAACCAAGACCAGGCTTGGTTTTTGGAACGTACGTACTATGTACGAAACCGGAAAACTTGCTCAGGTCACAGCAGAAATGAGAAGGTGTAGATTACATGTGTTGGGTGTTAGTGAAAGTAGATGGACAGGGACAGGGAGAATGAAGGCAGTGTCGGGTGAAACGGTCCTGTACTCTGGTCGAGACGATAGACAACATCGTGAGGGTGTGGCGATTATCCCGAAGAAAGGAGCAGAAAGATCGCTCATGGAATGGAAGCCTATTGATAGTCGCATCATTAAGGCCAGGCTGAAAGGGAGACACAACAACATAACCCTGATTCAATGTTACGCTCCGACCAATGATAGTGAAGACGATCTGAAGGACAATTTCTATCTCAGGCTTCAGGCAGAAATTGAGCAAGTATCAATGCAAGATCTTATCATCATCATGGGAGACCTGAATGCTAAAGTTGGTGCTGATAACTCAGGCAGTGATGGGTGATGGGAAGGCATGGATGTGGCACCATCAATGAAAATGGAGAAAGACTTGTCGAGTTTTTCACAACAAATGACCTGGTGATAGGAGGCACCCTTTTCCCACACCGGGAAATCCATAAAATCACGTGGTGTTCCCCAAATGGCAGGGATAGAAATCAAATTGATCATCTGCTGATCAATGGCAAATGGCGGAGGTCCCTTCGGGATGTCAAGGTGAGGAGAGGGGCTGACGTTGGTAGCGACCACCATCTTGTGACAGCCTGCCTCAAACTGAAGTTAAAGAGTGCAGGGCGCCCAGCCAAAGGACGCAGCCGTTTCGATGTGGGGCAATTGAAACAACCGAGTGTGAGAAAGTCCTTTATCTTAGAGGTGCGAAACAGATTTGAGGCTCTTGTGGAAATGGACGAACAGGAAGATAATATTGATGATGGGGTGAACAGGAACTGGAAGAACATTGTGACTGCTTACAGCGAAAGCAGCAAGGCATGTTTGGGCTACAGGCAGCACCCATGTCCAATACACCCGATCTGTAACGGATCGTCAAAGGGGTTGACGACCCGACACGGATCGCCGGATCGCCAATATTGTACGATCCGTCACGGATCGTTACGACCCGTCCTTAGAAAAGTCGACCCGTCAACAGGAAGTCATTTCGCGAGACAGTTAAACGGAAGTGGGTTCTATCGCCGGAAGTGAACTTGTCAAGACACCGTGCACCCTGAATATTTCGGCGGATCGTGACGATCCGACTCGGGCCGTCACGACCCGTCACAGCGAAATCGATCCGTGGCAGTTCGCGAATGATTGCAACTTCGCGATCTTTTTTGCTGCCGAACAACCAAGCGATATACTGCCGCAAACAGCGTAATAAAGCGCAAGCGAATAAAGTACATGTGTATATACCTCGTTCTAAAAGAATGCAGCCGCAAGCATTCATTTTGATGCACGATAAAGCGGAGTTGCCGAACAACGACGCACGAGACAAACAATCTAAATGCGTAATAAAGCGCAAGCGAGTAAAGTACATGTGTATACACCTCGTTCTAAAAGAATGCAGCCGCAAACATTCATTTTGATGCACGATAAAGCGGAGTTGCCGAACAACGACGCACGAGACAAACAATCTAAATGCGTAATAAAGCGCAAGCGAGTAAAGTACATGTGTATATACCTCGTTCTAAAAGAATGCAGGCGTAAACATTCATTTTGATGTACGATAAAGCGGAGTTGCCGAACAAAAGAATGCAGCCGCAAACATTCATTTTGATGCACGATAAAGCGGAGTTCCCGAACAACGACGCACGAGACAAACAATCTAAATGCGTAATAAAGCGCAAGCGAGTAAAGTACAGTGGAACCCCGTTCAGTACGGCCACCAACGGGCCATGGAAATTTGGCCGTATTAACAGGGTGGCCGTATTAACGGGGCTGGGTTAAATTTCATGACTGGTCTACTCAAGAGAGAAAGCCGCAACTTTTGCTTTTATTACACGCACAGTGACTTAATCGCTTTGTAATTTAGCTAAGGGAGTATTACTGTCTATTCATTTTCTTTTAAATTTTTGTTTGATTGGTTACAATTGATGACTAGTTCATAAAACCACAGACGTCAATGACATAAAGAAGACTACTTCAACAGAAGAGATGGTACTGCCAGTCCCAGGAAGAAAGCTCGTACTTCAGAGGACACTTAAGAGCGTCTGACTGTATTTTTTGAGAATCCCGAGACAGGACCGAAAATTCGAATTTTCTTTTATTTCATCCAAAAGACCCTTTTGGTGAACTTTTTTCAAAAATATTGTTTAAAAGTTCCAGCGAGTTTAATTTTTTGCGAAATCTGCAAAAGTTGGAAATACCGCCTGATCCTGCCCGAACACCAAATACTGGCGGATGGAATTTCTGCAAAATAGAGCAGTTTCAACACGCTAGTACAGAAAGCTGAAAACTTCCCTTGATCTCATTTTTACACAATTTCTTATCTATCCTTTGGTCATTATTTCTAGCTATATTTCATCTTGAAGCAAATAAGATTTGTCCAATTTTCAACCGTTTGAAAAATACAACTATCGCGATTCAATTTACATGCCAAATTTTAACTGATTTCAGAGGGTCATAATTCGCAGGATACACCACTAGCTCGGGAAATAAGAAGTTCACAAGAGAGAGGTATGCTATGTGTTTGTCATAAGTAAATATCTAGTTTGGCCCGTGGAAATTAGGCGCGCTAGACGAAAAACTATGGAGGGCATTTTGACAAATCGCGCCAGTTTTGGGCGGATGAGCAAAACCTTGATTTTGTGATCACGTATTAAAACATAATTCAACCTGTGTCTTGACAGAAAATATTCTTAGACATCGTTTATCACACATACAAGTAATATATTTAAATCATACCTCATAAGTGGCCTTGCTTACGGATGGTCAGTCCTCTAGAAATCGGCGAACACAACAGGTTTTGATCAATGTCGACCCTCAAGCCACGAACGGCAGTTCTAGAGACGAAAATTGTCCTAAATTCAGTAGATATGCCAGAAACGCTCTCACTACTGCTTTGTTGGCCATGTCCTTTACTACCAGTTTCTTCTGCTGAAAATACGGGGAGTAAATAGTCCAAATAAAGCGCTTAAAGAGTGCAAACTTGGATATATGCAAATTTATACTGTGTTGAGAATAGTATGGCGTGACACCGTGACTGAACTACCTAATTTGCATATCCGATGTCCCGTAAACAAACGTGTTATTTGCATGTTGCTTCGGGTTCACGATTTAGCGTTCCGGCCTGGAATATTTCCTCCTTTTTAAAAGAAAATGGGAAACAATTGCAGGAGATAAACAAGAAAGAAGTTAGAGTGGATTTTCTCGATAAATCCATCAACGTTGATCGGATTTTGAAAGCAACGTTTCTCTTCATCTGTTACTAGTACTGGCTAACTTTCATCGAAACCTGTTGTGTTCGCCGATTTCTTGAGGACTGACCATCCGTTAGCAAAGCCACTTATGAGGTATTATTTACATACATTACTTGTACAATGATGTGCGATAAACGATGTCTAAGAATATTTTTTGTCAAGACACAGGTTGAATTATGTTTTAATACGTGATCACAAAATCAAGGTTTTGCTCATCCGCCCAAAACTGGCGCAATTTGTCAAAATGCCCTCCATAGTTTTTCGTCTAGCGCGCTTAATTTCCACGGGCCAAACTAGATATTTACTTATGACAAACACATAGCATACCTCTCTCTTGTGAACTCCTTATTTCCCGAGCTAGTGGTGTACCCTGCGAATTATGACCCTCTGAAATCAGTTAAAATTTGGCATGTAAATTGAATCGCGATAGTTGTATTTTTCAAACGGTTGAAAATTGGACAAACCTTATTTGCTTCAAGATGAAATATAGCTAGAAATAATGACCAAAGGATAGATAAGAAGATGTGTAAAAATGAGATCAAGGGAAGTTTTCAGCTTTCTGTACTAGCGTGTTGAAACTGCTCTATTTTGCAGAAATTCCATCCGCCATTATTTGGTGTTCGGGCAGGATCAGGCGGTATTTCCAACTTTCGCAGATTTCGCAAAAAATTAAACTCGCTGGAACTTTTAAACAATATTTTTGAAAATAGTTCACCAAAAGGGTCTTTTGGATGAAATAAAAGAAAATTCGAATTTTCGGTCCTGTCTCGGGATTCTCAAAAAATACAGTCAGACGCTCTTAATAACAAAAAACTACCTCGCCTACTTCTTGCTCAAGGAGGCTAGGACGTAACAAAGATTGAAATTTTAGATAGTAAAAGCTAGTAATATTTCAAAAACATTTTAATAATTATTTCACATTTCACATAGGGTTCCTTTCCCTATAAGTATAGAACTGCAGCAAGAATTAACCAGCTGTCTCAATTAAAATTCCAAGTGATTTATTGCCAATTATGGAACACAAAATACAGTTTCGTTGTAACCAAAACAAAACAATGATTCACCCGGGTTAACAAGACACCACAACATTTTATTGATAACTATAAGAGTTTCAGTTAAAATACACATTTAAATTAACAACAAAATAACACGTGAAATTTATGTCCTCGAATAAGCGTGCTCTTTCAGTTTAAACCTTATGTATTTCATTTATAAGCGAAATAACTTTTGTCGTGCTTTCCTACTTTTACTTTGGTAAAAGTATTTTGTTAGCTTGTCCTAAAACAAAATTTGCATCGCAACATGTTAAAATTGTGAATATAAGGTTGTTAATTTATAATACAATCAATAAACTATAACATTAACAGACTTCAATGGCCTACTAAGTCTTTCGCGAAATGACTTCCGCTTGACAGGACGTCACCATCCATCGCGGATAGACTCCATCCGGTCGATCCGACGACATTTCTACCCTCCCTCTAACGATATAGTGAAACATTTCTAAATCTCTCGCAAAATGACTTCCGGTTGACAAGTCGTCACCATCCGTCTCAGATCGACTCGATCCGGTCGATCCGACGACATTTCCACCCTCCCTCATGACGCTATAGTGAATTTTTTTTAAAGTCTCTCGCGAAATGACTTCCGGTTGACGGGTCGTCACCATCCGACACGGATCGACTCGATCCGGTCGGTCCGACGACATTTCTACCCTCCTTCATGAAGATATAGTGAATTATTTCTAAGTCTCTCGCGAAATGACTTCCGGTTGACGGGTCGTCACCATCCGACACGGATCGACTCGATCCGGTCGGTCCGACGACATTTCTACCCTCCCTCAAGACACTATAGTGAATTATTTCTAAGTCTCTCGCGAAATGACTTCCGGTTGACAAGTCGTCACCATCCGACACGGATCGACTCGATCCGGTCGGTCCGACGACATTTCTACCCTCTCTCATGACGCTATAGTGAATTATTTCTAAGTCTCTCGCGAAATGACTTCCAGTTGACAAGTCGTCACCATCCGACACGGATCGACTCGATCCGGTCGGTCCGACGACATTTCTACCCTCCCTCATGACGATATAGTGAATTTTTTCTAAGTCTCTCGCGAAATGACTTCCGGTTGACGGGTTGTCATGTTGCGTAGACGGATTGAACGATCCGTGTCGGACCGTCAACCCCTTTGACGACCCGTTACAGATCGGGTGTATTGGACAACCCTCACAGGCAGCGAAAGCCGAAGGAATGGATGTCACATGACACCTGGAAAGCAATAGAAAACAGACGGAGATTGAAAAGGAAAGTCATGGATTCAAAATCCCAACGGCTTAAAGAAAGGCATCAAGAGATGTACCGGGCAGCGAATAAGGAAGTTAAGGGTCGAACAAGAGCAGATAAACGGAGGTACATGGAGAACCTTGCATCCCAGGCAGAGGAAGCAGCCGCACGCAACGAACAAGGAACAGTGTATAACATTACCAAGATCATCAGTGGCAAATGCCATACAACCAACATGCTTGTAAAGGACAAGAACGGCACCTTGTTGACATCAGAGCGAGAGCAAGAAATGCGCTGGATGGAGCACTTTAAAGAGGTTTTGAACAGGCCACCACCAACTGTGGTACCAAATATCCAGGAAGCGACAATTGACCTTGATGTTAACACTGATGTTCCAACTAGGAGGGAAGTCATCCAAGCCATAAATTCCTTGAAAAACGGAAAAGCTCCTGGCAATGACAACTTAAATGCTGAACTGTTCAAAGCAGACCCTGGGCTTGCTGCAACCATCCTAACCCCCTTATTTACAAAGATCTGGGAACAGGAAGAAATACCATCGGACTGGGGTACAGGAGTAATAATTAAGATACCAAAGAAAGGGTCTCTAAGTGACTGCAACAAGTGGCGTGGAGTTACCCTTTTGTCTGTGCCAAGTAAAATCTTCTGCAAAGTCATTATCCAGCGTATCACCAAAGCTGTTGATGACGTCCTGCGAAATGAACAAGCTGGATTTCGCAAGGGGCGCAGATGTGCGGATCAAATTTTTACCCTAAGGAATATACTTGAGCAATGTTCTGAATGGAACAGGCAGCTGTATGTGAATTTCATCGATTATGAGAAAGCGTTTGACAGCATTCACAGGGACAGTCTTTGGCAGATATTGAGAGCGTATGGCATTCCTCAACGCATTGTTAATATCATCAAATGCTTCTATTCGAACTTCACATGCTGTGTTGGTCAGGGGGATTTGAGCTTCGAAATCAAAACCGGTGTACGCCAGGGATGTGTCATGTCATCCGTGCTATTCAATTTTGCTATCGACTGGGTCCTTCGTCGGACTATGGAAGATCAGCGTAGAGGTATACGATGGACCCCTTTCTCTACACTCGAGGACCTGGACTTTGCGGACGATATAGCCTTGTTGTCACACACTCGTCAGCACATTCAAGAAAAGACCGACCGGCTCAGCATGTTCAGCGCCCAGGTTGGCCTGAAGATAAGCTTGAAGAAGACAGAAGCTATGTGTGTGAATGTCCCCTCCCCGTCAAAGATCAGGGTAGCAGGACAGGATATTTCTTACACCGACAAGTTCACATACCTTGGAAGCATGCTTTGCCAGGATGGCGGTACTGGTGTGGACATACAAAACAGACTAAACAAAGCAAGGGGCGCCTTTATGAGCTTACGACCAGTGTCGAGATCGGCAAGTTATAGCACAAAGACAAAGCTTAGGATCTACCAGAGCTGTGTGTTGTCAACCCTCCTTTACGGCTGCGAATGCTGGCGAATGACTGAACATGACCTGTCAAAACTAGCGTCCTTCCACACAACTAGCCTCAGGAAGATTCTGAGAATTTTCTGGCCGCAGAAAATCTCCAACGACCAGCTCCTGAAGCAAACCAAGCAGGAGGATATTCGCATGATTGTCACCAGGAGAAGATGGAGATGGATTGGACATGTGCTTCGAAAGGGCAACAACAACATAGCTAGGACTGCAATGCGCTGGACGCCTGAAGGCAAACGTAGAAGAGGGCGCCCAAAAACAACATGGCGCAGAACGGCAGAAACGGAGTTAAGGGAGCTCAATTACAGCTGGAGCACCATTGAGAAACTGGCTAGAGACAGGCAGGGTTGGAGAAACTTCTTTGCTGCCCTATGTGCCACATGGGCATGATGGGCAGTAATGAAGTAAGTAAGTGGAGTACTATGTAGGCCAACCAGAATCTTATGCAGGCTAACTGGAATTGCTTGCATGGCTTGCATGTTTCATGACACATAAGTGCCATACAAGCCAGAAATACCTAAGTCCAGTCATTAGCATAACCTCAAGCCACCTCAGCTAACTATACTCGGGCTAACTGGAGTACAGCTTTGGCTAACCAGGGAGCTTTTTAGGCTAACCAATGTGCTATTTATATATAGTGGAATGGCTCTCATGACTTCTTGGCTCGCACTTTGTCAAGGCCCAAGTTTTTTTTTTAACTCATATGGGAATTAGCCAAGTAGTGGCTGTAAATTTGATTTAAACAAACTCCAGCTTAGTTTTTGGTGGCAAGAAAAGCAAACACAGATTCTGTGACATAATGTTTTGAAATGAACAGATTACAAAAACATTTTTAAACATTTAATTAAAATAATCTGACATTTTTCTGTAATGATTAATGAAAGGAGGGGTGCAAAGAACATTGATTTCTTCCTTGCCTGACCCAGGTAGACTGGGCAAGGTGAAACCAATATAAGCTTACCCAAAGTCCCATGTTTCTTTCGAAACAACTACAACAAAAAATAAGAATCCATGAATGTCATTTGGCTATCTAGCAAGTGGAAAAATTATTGGATCCACTAGCCCAACATAAAAGCAGCCGGTTTTTTTTTCACACACTGAAAAAGGCCATTTAATTTTAATATACTGAGTCTGCATGCTGGAAAATAGCAATTTCATCAAAATAAATGGTTTTTGTGTGTTTTGTTTCTTTTTACAGGTGACTTGAAGACTTTGCAAGGGCATTCCTGCTAGTCAAAATGAACTCAAAAATACACATTGTGTCAATGTAATAAATTTGTCACATGATTGATTCCCACATGTTGCCAGTTTAAACCTGAATATACTTGAGTGACATTTATAGCTGTTTATATGATATGAACATCCCAGAACCCAATAAGGCTACATGTAAATACTGACACTTTATTACATGTAAGTATTAAAACCATTCTGGGGTTCATGACAAAAAAAATTGTTTCAATGTTTCCAGGTTAAGTTGATGTGTCAAGTTTTTTTGCAGCACAGGCTTGGTTCCTCAAGGTGTGTTTCCTAAAAATATCCATACCTCTCCCAAGGATGGTTCTTTAGTTTGGACCCTCCCACCCCCTGGGAATTCCAGTTTAGCTTCATACTTTCTTTTAAAAAATTGTGCTATTGAGACCCCATCCCCCTCGGAATTTCCAATGACCATCCTTGGGGTGGATAAGGATATTTTCTGAAACTGCACAATGTAGGCATTTGCTTATGAAAGTAAGCTGCAGATTGATCTGATTGATACGCACTAGTCTATTTTCACATTTACCTGTTTTCTATGGGATATATAATTATATATTGTTTTTACCGGTTTCACTTGTAATAATAATAATAATAATAATAACAATAATAATAATTCCCAAGTCGAATACTCAGTGAAAAAAAAAAAAGATTTTCTTGAGCTTCGAACGGGAGTCAACCAATAATCTTCCAGATACAAGTTGACTCGTGGTGAGCGAGGTCATATACTAGGTTCTTATGTGCGACACATGTCCTGCCATACTGCAAGGCTCGATATGTCGAAATAATAAATGTGAATAAATGATAAGTGAAATGATAACATGGATAAAGTGAAAAAACGATGGAGAAGCGTCCTGAAGGTTATGGGTTCGATTCCCGTTGGGGAAGTCAGGACATTTTTTTTCTGCGTATTCGACTTGAGAACGCTTCTTCAATTCATTTATCACTAATACTTCTATTTGACAAGAGACACATCTCAATCCTATTACAACACCAGGGCCAAAGAGAAAACAGCATTGAAAACTAATTTAGGAAATAGATAACTCAAAATCGCCAAATATGAAAGGCAAGAAGCAAAATATAGGCGTTCAGCAAAACATAACGTAAACACCCGCAGATAAGCCGCACCCTGAATTTAGCAACTCAAATTTTGGAAAAAAATATATATATTTTGAAAGAAATCCAAAGTAAAGTCTTTAGAACTCCTCTTCATCGAACATAAACTCACTATTAAAGGGGCACTGTCACGGACATTTTTTGGCTTTTTTAGTAAAACGGCACCAAAATTACGACTAAGTACTTTCAACCATGCAGGAAGTACTCCTAGAACGTAAAGGGAAGGATATCTAGCAAATTGTTTAAAGAAGAGAGTGACCGTAAAAATGTTTCATCAATTTTTCCAAACCACAAGGACAGAACTTGAAAAAGTCAGGCTGACTTTTTCAAGTTGAGATCAAAAGTTCCCGATGGTATCACAGTGATAACACTCTATATTTAGCTTCAGTACACTGGTACAGTAATTTTAAGAAAACTTGACCTCTGTTAATAGGTTTCCAATGGTGTAAACATGTTTTTGGGCTGTCGAATTTTTGAAGTTATACTCGTGACAGTGCCCACGCAAAATTTTGCTGATTTCAGATTGATTTTGCTCCGTATATCATATTTATATGAAAAGAAGCCCATCTTGAAAGAAATTATCGTTTTCAATTAAATAATATAATGAACATCGTTTTCCACCAACTTCAACTATGATTGATCTTTTTCTGGACTTTGTTGACAGGCATTTCTCCATTTTCGTGACAACAACAACAAGAACGCGTGTTTTCGAGCGTTCGTAGCTTATCAACAAGGCATTAGATTGAACGTGTTGGGACTAGGGTGAGAACGATAAAATGAAAGTTTGTTTATTCAAGATGGAGATTCTGCTGTTTGTACTGTCCGAAGCTATCATATCTACAAAGAGATTTGGGAGCCACCTGTCGGGGATAAACCTGTTGCCCTTAAAGTGCTAAACGGCAAGTTTGACCACGCGAATACTCGCTTCCAACCCCTTCCCCCCTTCCTCCCCCCCCCCCCGGAATTTCAACGTCACGTGACATTGACCCTGTAAACAGCATTTCAAGATGGCGTCCGTATAGCATTGCGAACGGCGCGTGAGTTTTGAAGTCTTTTAACCGTGTTCTAAACCGTTTTCCGTCTTGTTTAGTTATTAGATTCGAAATCAAATTGCTTATGAGTAGTGCTAGGGGATGCCAAGCGAAAATTGTGCAGTTTTTCGCTGCGGATCGTGCCGGAGAACGAAAGGTTTTGACATATTCAAGCTACCATCTGCGAAATCTCCATCGAAATCTTCTTCAAAGAGGTAGAGATCGTCCATACCGCCAGCCATCTTGTTTTGAGTGTGCAGGGTTAATGTCACGTGAAGGGTTTAGTCCTTTGAAGTTGGCCGAGTTTCCTAACCAATCTCCCTCTACTGACTAAGATCAAATGAATGACACCAAAATCATTACACGTCAACAAGAGGAACTGTTCCGATTATCATAGGTGAAATGTTACCGCAAGTGTGCGTTTATTCGCGTGACCTTCTCGCGTGACTCGCTGTTGGCGTTCACGCAACAACGAGAATCAGTCACGCGACTCATGCAAATCTCTCATTGTATCTTATGGTTGGCGGTAAGATATTGAACACGGCAAGTTTTAACTTGCCGTGTTCAATTTCCTTATCTGTTGATAAAAGTGAAACCAAAAGTGACAAATTAAAATATAGCTAAAAGTATCAAACCTTGTATAAAACAGACAAAGAGAGGGATTTTCTAAAGTGTGATACATTCTTCTTACATTCGCTTGATTTTAGTGTTGACGCTATCCTGAATAGAAATCAGGCCTGCCAGGCCATCAAATAAGAACTGATCTCCGTCTGTTGTAGTTCCTACTACAATTTCAAAACACAAAAGCCTGTTAATTTACTATTTTTGTTCCTTTCAAAATATATTTTGCAGGATTCGATCGATCTATTATTCTTCCATGTTTCCACTGTACAGACATGAGATAACAGAACCAAACGCTTTACACCCAGAAACAATGGATCGAGATTACGACTGAACTTCGGTTTGTGGTTTTATGACTATCGGGGCTACTAAAAATCGAATTATATATCCTGAACTGGTTGAGATACAGCAATACAATACACGGTTAGTTCCCGGGGGGAGGGGGGTTAGTCCCTTAAAAGAGCTTAACGGGGATGTGCGGCCCGACAGGGTATGGTTTTCATTAAACGGGGTATCTTCACATGGACCAATGTCTTAATTAGGATAAGCATATATGTTAATTTATACTAACTTAACCACAAGCCGAATTTTTACAAGTCCTTGCTTAGTGTTTACTTCCGTTGACTTAGTTATTGATACCAAGCTTAATTCCCGCTTGATTACGCTACAGCAAATGTCTCAGACGGGGCTGATCAAAAATCTGTACTCTGCCTTAAACAGGGTAGGAAAATGAGAGATTCGTGTCTTAAACAGGGTTAGGGATTGGGTGGCCAGGCCGCACCTCCCTACCCGAGATTCTGTCAATTAGCAATTAGTTGTAGTTTCCACGGCGAAGTTTGCTTTGGAAAGTGAAACTTCGAAACACTCGGGGCTTTCCTGAAATTCCGAGAAACAAGATTATCACATTACGTATGTATGCGATATCGAGGGGCGCTATTCTGCGATCCGGAAGTCTTGTGATCGTTTCAAAAAATCGAACTTTATAACCTATACTGGTTAAGATAGACGCCATACAATACAAGGTTAGTTGACTTACCACGGCGAAGTTCGCTTTGGAAATTAGCTGAGCGGGAAACTTCGAAGCACTCGGGAATTTTCCCAAATTCCGAGAAATCAGATTTAATATTTCGTGATTTATGCGATATCGAGAAGTGCCGCTATTCTGCGAGCCGGAAGTTTTTTACCGAGATAACACAAAATTTTTTTGTCTGTTTCTAACGGTATGGAGTCCGATAACAAAGAAATAGGTCTTGAAGCGAATGAAAGCAAACAAAACAACAAATGTGGACGAATTTCATGAATTTTATTTGCGACAAAAACCGGGCAATGCAAAACGTAAAACGCAGTGACTTGAAGACAAGGTAGCGGTTTTGTTTGGAGGAAAAGTTAGATCAGGTACATACATGAAGAATAAAGGACTCAGTAAACTTGTCAGCTGTGTATTTTTTCAAAAATGATAAGTAAGCAGACGGAAAGGCGAGCCAGGCACTGTGAGATTAAAATCTTTTCACTGAGGCCTCTAACGTTGACGTTGAAAAGAGTAGGTCGAACATTATGAAGAAAAGCTTTTCCTGAGAAGTGTTAAGCTCCAAACGCTTTCAACAATTGTACTTTCAATATTCAGGTCATAAGCTCGTGTCAGGGCAGGTTTGCGCCAGACGCGAGCAAATACTCTGCAACACGTCCAAGAATCAAAAGCGGCGGCCAGACGGAATGAACATTTTAAGGTTTGAAACTCAACATTGATCTGCAAATTTAGACAATTTCAAGGGCTAGAAAAAGGGATTTTTCCTGTTCTCGCATCATGCTCTTTACTTCTACTCGATTCATTCAATAATTTGACAATCACTTATTTCAGCTGGCGCCATTGATTTTGCATGAAACCGGCTTCTGGGGTCCTTCGAATCATATAATAAAAATCCTTTTTTTACCAAGCTTGTTTTTTTGCATGTTTAAAAATGCAAAAAATGAACTTGACCAGTATCCCGCCATCTTGACCTCACGCTTGGTCAATAACCCATCATGTCAACAACATATTTATTGTAAATTTTTAAGCCTATGTAAATAGAGTAAAATATTTAAATTTTACATATTATTTAAATATTTAAAACGGGTTTGACTGTGCACGTCGCACATGTATTGCCACAAAACTCTCCCTTTTCAACTTGTTTTATAATACTTATGTTTCGTTTAAATGGTAAAAATAATGCATACAATACAAGGTTAGTAACACTTACCACGCCAACGTTGAAACGAAAGTCTAAAGCTGACTAACTCGTTTTCCTTGCATAGAATGAACTACGCTGTCAAGTTCATTTTATACTGTTCGCTTTGGAAAGTAAAAAAAGGGAAATCGGTCATTCGTTCCTCTGGGGAATTAGAAAATGAAAATTTCTAGGAAGATCCTACAAGGAAGTGTCAGTGTTTCATTTTCCGCACGCAATGGATGATTAAGAATTAATTTTCAACTAGTTACATGCATGTAGCACAAAACTCCCAATTGCTTCTCAAAACGCTGGAAATCGCATTTATTTCCCGAGGAAATAATTATATAAATATGACCCAATGGGATTCTGGGTAGGCAGCACTGGTAAGTTTAGTTCAGGGGCGGGGCGGATCACTCTGCGACGCCTACCACGTTTTTTTTTTTGGATCTGAATCATCGCGGAACAAATTACGTCACATCCGGTCAAAAAAGGGCCGAATTTCGGGCGCCTCGTCTTGGGAAGTCGTCGAAAAAAAGGTTTCAAGCTGACGTGTTTATTTCAGGTTTTGGAACTGACAGTTTCGTTTGATTTGGAACTAAGCAGTTGAAAGAAGTCACAGAGAGATTGCTTCGACTATTTATGGACAGATTTCGATGAAAGAAATAGTATTAGTATAAGATTGAAGGAAAATAACGGGGAGCAAAGTGTTGTGTCGTGGCGGATAATTTTACACAATCAAAACACTTGCAGTTCGAACTTTTAGTTCTAGCAATTACTGATGCAGTGATGAAGTTTAGTGAAATAGCGCACAATTTCCACAACACCATGGATGAAACACTGTTGGTTATAGTTTGCAGTGTCTACTTCGGCGATATCATTAACAAAAGCCTTGAAGTCAAAATGTTGAGTGGTTCGTCTCGGCAAGACGTCGAAAAGTAGTTTGTAGCATTGTAGCAGACGTACAGCGCCGTATATACGTAGGCTGGGGGGGGGGGGGGGGGGGTGCGATGGTGCGTCCGCACCCCCACACGCGCCGCAAAGGTCTGCTTAATCTGAAAACAAAGGTTAAAATTACTCTCAGAATGCAGGAAAAAACATGAAACTTAAAAAAGCATGAAACAACTTTTGAAAGACATGACTCATGCCATCTTCAGTTTATTGAGAATTGAAAATATAGGGCCATAATTATACTTAAGCTACAAATATAAAAATAGAAATGAATACAAAGTTAAATTACAATAACAACAGATATATCGGTAAAGTTGTTACAATGTGGCAGGTACTGTCTGGAACAGTAATTACTCACAGTGCGAGCTTTAGGCCGTTACTAATAAAACAAAAGGTTAAAATAAAAAAAAAAGGTGTTGACATGGTGCACCTGCGTGTTTAAATCAGGTTTTAAACTGTTAATGTATAAAGCCTCTTTTTTATTTAAGAACATAAACGGTTTTAGCAGAATCCAAAAATTTGAAAACAATCAGATGTGTATAAATTTTTGCAGTAAGATGAACCGTTCACGTGTTTAAAGACTGAGTTTTTATCGGTTAAAGTATCACGACAACTCGGATTAATATTAATCGGATTAATATTAATCCTAATGATTATTATAATCCAGTAATGGATTATTATAATCCAGTAATAGATTATTATAATCCAGTAATAGATTATTATAATCTATTTCTGAGGTTTGAGCCGTGCCTTAATCGATTAGGATTAATATTAAGCTTATGTAAGATAAATATTAATCTGATTAATATTAATATTAATATTAATCCTGATATATACTAATCCTACATAGGGTTCCTAATAATCGTACGTAGTATTTATATTATTCCTACCTAAGATTAATCTTTGTTCAAAGCTTCTGCAGATTGGCATTATTTAAAGATCTAACGCATGCTTATCACTATCATTATTGGACTCTTCTGGATCTAAATGAGAATCTTTATATTTATATATATAAGGGCGTCTGCTGATAACAGTAACTGTTGGTAATTTGTTGAATGAGCTACAATATTTTCAATAAAGGTATCTACCGATTTACGTCACTATATAAGCTGTGGAAATAATTCGTTCATTCGACACAAGTACAGACTTGGCGACTAAAATCTCTACAATTCAGTCAATAATAAAAAAACTATTCAGAAGTGCTTGCTCCTTTTCATTTACTTCTTGGGTCAACATTGTGGTATCTACCAGCTCTAGCATATGCAAGTGATCGTCATGTGACTGATGTGATCAGTGTTATGTCCCGTCAGTCGTGTGTTATGTCTGCAGTGAGCCTGTCATTAAAGCTGTATATTCGAACATTCACGGGAATTTTATCTCGATTATAATTAGCCATGTTCTAAACGAGCAGGGGACTAGGTACTAATATATTTTCTCTTCGGTACAAACATTCAATATCGATTGAATTGAAAAATGGAGCACGTCATCTGAAAGAGCATCCAAGAATTAGTAAATTCACCAAATTTGACGGTTATTGGTTTAAACCCAAAGGCATGGTACAATTAGTATGGATTGGAGGGACAGGCGTCCTCCAATCCATACTAAGCTCTCTTATTTTAAAAGTGTACCACGCCTTTGCGTTTAAACCATCAAATTTGGTGAATTTAATAATTCTTGGATGCTCTTTCAGATGACGTGCCCCATTTTCAATTCAATCGATATTGAATGTTCGTACCAAGAAAAAATATGTTTGTACCCAGTCCCCTGCTCGTTTAGAACATGGCCAATAGAGATTAATATTAATCCGGATGATATTATTAATAATAATCTAATCCTTCCAATTTTTTGCCGTGCCTTAATCTATTACTGAATTATAATAATCTATTATTGGATTATAATAATCTATTACTGGATTATAATCTATTACCGGATTATAATAACCCTATTATAATATATTATTATTGTAATCCATGGATTAATATTAATCCGAGTTGTCCTAGTATATGTCACTTTTTCTGATATACAAAATTTAAGGAAGCCTAAAAATAATAGTATAGCTTTTTATAAGGTAGAAAAACAATAATAGGACATGATAAACCACAAGTAAACAAGGACGGTGACGACTGAAGAATTACCAACAACAAAACTTGAGAAATAATGGCCGGATTTTACTTTACATTGTGTGTTAATAAAATAAACAAAAATAAATTGCTATTTTTAGAGAGGAGGTCATATCAGCTCTTGCTAGTTTTTATATGCAGGTCCCTTATCTACATCGAATTGGAATTTGGAACGTGAGTTTTTCATGATCAGGAGGGATGAAAACCGGAGGACCTGCGTTACAGAGCATGTCTTGTAAGGTCGTGTAAGCACGTCTTGTAAGGTCTTACAAAGCGCGTCTTATAATGCGTTACAGAGCGTGTCTTTCAAGGTGGTGTAATCACGTCTTTAAATGTCTTACAAAGCGCGTCTTACAATGCCTTTCAGAGCATGTCTTGTTAAGTCTTATAATATCTTACAAAGCGTGTCTTATAAGGTCTTACATAGCACCAATTATAACGTTTTATTAAGTCTTATAAAGAGAATGTCTTATAATGTCTTACACAGCATGTCTTGTAAGGTTTTATCAATTATGTCTTCTTACAAAACATGTTTTATAAAGGATTACAGGGCATGCCTTGAAAGGTCTTAAAAGCACGTATTCACACAGTCTTACAAAGCATGTCTTATGATGTATTACAGAGAATGCCTTGTAAGGTCTTACAAGGCAATGCTTACAAAGCATCACTGTATTGTAAGGTCTAACAGTTTAGTGAATTACATAGCGTCCTTTTTGGTATTTTTATTGATCAAATTAACCTAGTCATCTATTCCCAGCTGCTGAGAATGAAAGACCCTCGGAGCAACGACGAGAACCAACAACAAACTCAATCTATCTAACAATTAAATTATCAGACTTACTTCATTTATGAACCTGACTGTAAATAGGTTTGGACTCATCCAAAGAGGAATCAGTATAAACTGTTGATGTCTGTTATGAAACCTATCCTAAGCTGAATTTAAGTTAAAACCAGGGTTACAACGATGTTGCAGCTTCACTGTTTGGGTCAAATGGATGGGTAATACAAGGGAGCATCTTTGTCTACGGTTTTGCAGTTTATCGTTTCCTTTAAGTCCGGTTTGATTTGAAGGCAATTTGACTATTGCAAATAGATGATGATGCCGTAATTAAGTTGAAACTGTTCCCCGGTAGCGCTGTCTCAATGTTACCCAGCTCGATTTCAAGGACATTTTGACTATTGCAAATTTAGATGAATTTAGATACCGTAATTAAGTCTTCACGCTGTTTGGAAACTGTCACTTAAAATTTTCAACTTTATGCCGATCTGTACAGGCCCGCAAATGATCCCGGGACCGCAAATGATCCCCAAATTGGACCGCAAATGATCCCAGGACCGGAAATGATTATTGCAGCTGATAGCGCAGAAAAATAGAATGGATTGGACTCAATGACTTGGAAAGTACATGTAACTATTCCTTTGGAGGTTTCTCGCGTCGAAACAATATAGCGCAGTCGGAATAAATTGTAAATAGCTAAAACCCTTTTGTAGTAGAATGAAATGTCAATCTTTTAGGAACCTCGAAACATGAGCGCCTAAGTCGCCTTTTGAAGGCTACAAATCAAATTGAGCGAATTTAGTATTTCGCTAATTTGATTTGTTCTTTAGTTTCCGGACCCCAAGCGCTAAAAAATCGTGTCGGCGTTTTGTTTTGCTCGTGATAATTCCCACGAAAACCGTCTCGGCCGAGTGCATACACGTCATATGGGTGTCAATCAAAAGAAGAACTTTTACCTCCGGTCAAATCACGCTTAAAGCCCTGGCCAAACGGTAACGGTAACGACGACTGTGTGTTTTGTGAGGATTGCTTAGCAGAGTCCGATTAGCTGAGCTGAAAGTCAAACCATTAAAACAAAACTGATGAACATACTAGCCTCTGAGCAAATTGGACCGAGACTAGGTGTTAAGGACAAGATTGTTTAACAACAAAAGACGACAAAAGTGGGCGATATTTGACTATTTTCGTCATGATTAAGCTTTAGACTCTCCTTTTATTTTTGTAAGAAAATGTAAACGTCTGAACACTCGCTCTCGCCCTCTAGCTTTCATGCGCTTGAAATCCTTGTATTTTGCCGTTGTCATTTATCTTGCATGTTTTTATTACTCGAAAGATGTATCGACTAAAACACTCAGTTTTGGACTTTTGTTATGCTGGGGTTATTTATTACAAAAATCCGGTTTTTTGTTGGACTGTTAAAACTTTCTTTTCGTTTTAAATCAGTGCATATTGAGGCGCTATAATAATACTAGTAAGAAAAAAAAAATGTTACGGTTTTATTGTAATCCCTGACGTTGAATGGAATTTCGATTCAAATCGTTCAAATACTGTTTAATATTTTGTAATTTTGCTCATTTTGCTTGCGTTACCTTTAAGAGCCGTTGTGTTTTAAGGGAAGGACCAATAGAAATTACCGGGGGGGGGGGGGGGGGGGAGGTAAAAATTTTTGGTGCAGGCATTTTTTTAAGTCCTACTTGAGTCCATGGATTTTTTTTCCGTTGCACAAATATTTTTTAGGCAGAACCGCTTGTAGGAATTTTCTTAGACAAGTCTCCCTTGCAGGAATTTCTTTTGGGGAAGTCACCACCCCCCCCCCCCCCCCCCTCCACCCCCTCCACCCGCCGGATATTTCTAATGGTCCGCCTTAAAGAATAGATTATGTCAATTTCAATCCACTCTCCAAATTCATGAGTCCACACTTTTCCTCCTCTTATGGGGAGGCCATCATTTCCGTTCCGGGGATCATTTGCGGTACAATCTGGGGATCATTTCCGGTCCTGGGATTATTTGCGGTCCAATTTGGGGATCATTTGCGGTCCCGGGATCATTTGCGGGCCTGTACAGATCTACAAAGCTAGTCTTTCAAAAGCAGGAAAACTGCCTGCTTGTGTCTTTAACTGCTTGTTTCAATTCTCTGATTTTCCAACAGTACACGATTGGGTTTAGAGATGAGTTAAAGTAGACTAAAGTTATTGCAGCATACGAAGCCACGTCGTTTTTTATTCCATTCGTATTTAG
This sequence comes from Meandrina meandrites, assembly GCA_963693305.1. Lineage (NCBI taxonomy): Eukaryota > Metazoa > Cnidaria > Anthozoa > Scleractinia > Meandrinidae > Meandrina > Meandrina meandrites. Next base: position 49,289,682 of record OY855904.1, read on the forward strand.
CACAGCCGCAATGACCCACGGAAGATAGCAGGCAACTAACGCCAACTGCACCCACATAATGCTGGAAACAGTTTTTTATACCTTGCTATGTTTCGTGTAATCCCTTTTCCGTTCTGTCGTCCGTGGGGAACAATGCTTTCTACTGTCCCAGCGACAGGGCAAGAAGTCTGTCCACATTTATTGCGGTTGTGCTCACGACAGATATGCCGCACAAAGTTACAGTCAAAGCTCCCCAAATTTTGAAATGGCCGTTCAGCACATTCACGTTCATATTTATTGTAAGAAAAATCATGATGGTAGCGGAGAGCGGATGTACAATAAGACCAACGCAAAGATCAGTGATCGCTAGACATCGAAAGAAAAGCTTTGTCGGAGGATGAATAAAAGAGACATTCTTTAGAGCTATGAGGGTAAGCCCATTGCCCGCAGTAGCGGTGATGGAAAGAAAAATGTTCAAAGCTGAGAAAAATTCAGCTATGCCTGCTGGTGGTGCTCCGAGTGTTGGGTTCAGTTTGCTTGTGTAGTTTCCTTGTCCTGTAATGTGCGCCATTGGGTGGTCTGAAAATAGGATTGTCTTGAAGTTGACGAGGTTATGGAGCTTTGAGCTTTGAGAAAAAAATCTTCAGCTTGCAGCTTTGTTACGGAAATGATGAATTTATAAGTCGCTTATAAGACGTCCGCTTCTGCTTTGTTAGTAGGGAACTTAAGCTGCAGACGTTTTCTGCACGGCGACGGCAAGCGTAAGTAAATTTTACTTCCGATCAACGTTTCCCGCCAACATGTTCAGCCGTCGCGACTTCGCGCCGACGTTACTTTGCCTATTTTCACGTTGCCTGTAAAACGCGAGTTTAACCTTGTGATTTTTGTGCTTTTATGCCACTTTACGTTTACATTTTCGTCCGTATCCGACGCCTAAACTATTGTTCTTTCGTTTTGGAGCCTGTATTTCGAGTTTATGGATGTTACTTACATTTATGAAGCTTTTTAGATCATACCGTAAAGATGGCTTCGACAGTAAAAATGTAAGTGTTGAAAGCATGTTGTTTATCAAGTGATTTGTCATGTTAGATTTGTACTACCCGCTGAAATATTGCCAGCTTACAATGATTCGTAAGCCTTTGTGATCGGCAAGTCGGTTTATTGGATCTCTGTAAACATTTTAAATGTAATTTTTCTTTGCTTTTCTTTTTAGTGTAAATAGTGAAATAGACAGATGACCTCGCTGTTCTACTGTGTGAAATATAAATAGCGAGCGAATTGTTTCGCCAGGCTGTGGTTGATTTCGGAAGTCAATCTTTTGGAGATTTATCAAGTTCGACCATCCACATTTTTTAAATTCTGAATTTCAATTTGCTTAACATTCGGCTTCGCACCTTATCGATTATTTGAGAATCAAATCTTGCACAGATATTCTGCTGACATTTTGGGTTTGTAGCGGTGTAGTAGCCCTCCCATAACCCCAATAATTCTTCGTTTTAAAATATATAACTATCAATCGATAATAGCAGCGGTTTCGCTTAGAACTTTTTCACGAGGTTTTTTGAGGTTTTGCAGCAGGATTTGAAGAAGTTGCCGTCGCGAAAACGTCCCTTGCTTAAAGCTTTTTAATTCGGTGGCAGCAACGGCGCCTTCTATTCCAGTTTCCCTCGGTAACAGGCGTCGCCGTCGCTCCTAAAACGTCGGTGCTTAAGTTCCCTAGTGTTAATACAGGGACACCCTAGTAATCCTTAAAAGCCTGGTGTTTATTACAATTTGTGTTTTCTTGAATACGTGGGTTGAAAGTAATAGATCTGTCAGTTGGTTGTATTTGGTTTCATACAATAAAGACAGCAAGAACAGTATCGTTCACAGAATTTTTTAGCAAAAGGTTTTCAATGGAAAGAATCGTCAGTATTTCATATCCTGCTGTAACTTTGGTGTAGAGTCTTCACGAGTCTGATCAATTGATATAAGGCCCAGGCATATAACAACTGTAAACCTGTTTCCCTCTTGTAATTAAAAGCCGAGCCGTGCTTGTTTATTAAAAAGCCTTTAAAATTGTGATCAACTTGTCAAAGGTAGTGCACCATACATACAAAAGTATTCCTGATCACACACAAAAAATTGTAAATATGAAAAAGAAATTGTGAATATTTTAATATTCACATGCATTCGGGACTTCGCAAGATGTTAAGCTGTACAGACACAGTTTTATTTCCAGGAAAAATTGTTTTCTTATTAGTTTTAACTTCTGAAAATTAGCATCTGTTGTGTTCTATTAGCTTTAAAATTTCGAGCGCATGGCCGTTGACACGGTTCGAACGAAACGGCAGATGATGTTTGGCACCTTCGTGATTCCATCTGTACTAGCAATGGATATATAATTTTTTATTCTGCAGCGAGTTAAAAGTGTGTTTTAACTTGTACAGGACAAACCTTTTTTCAGGTAAGGCATACACCGAATGCAAATATGGCGGACCACTCGGTTGGTGCCTGGGACGAGCTGCATGAAAGCGAGGCTAGTAAGGCTTCGGTGTTTTGTTTTGACAATGCTTTCCTACAGAATTTTTACTTATTCGTCGATCTGCTGTGTTTCTTTTCGCCGTTCCTACGAGTTGCTGTGTTTCTAAATGCCACGAGAAGTGATAGAAGTGTTCACTGTTTGCCTCCGAAAGGGAAAAAGTGGATCAATGCAATTCGTTGAGACGAAAGAAAGGAGTTCACGATCGCCGCGGGAACTTTTTATTAAGTTTGTTCACTACATTTCAGGTTAGAAGACTTTAGAAAATGTGTAAGCGTTCACATTTACCTCCAAGTCGTTCTTATTTGGCTCAACGCTTTCACTAGCTTTAACTATGGAGGCAGTTGAATTTCATTCACTTGATTAGTATTTGATCGTGCGATTCTGTGCGAGTGGATCGGACGCGGACAAAGCCGTACATGAACAACTTCTTTTGAGACAGAGGATGTCTTGGAAGTGGAGCTTTTCTTTACCTTGGGGAAGGTACTGGCCATGCAACTCCTGCTAGAACATCACCAGACACCACATAAGCTCGTCATTTACACGAATTTTCTAAGATCTTCTAACTTGAAAGGTAGCGAACAAACCTCAATAGTTCGCACGGCGATCGTGAAACTTTCGTCTCAACGCTTTTTCGTCTCTCACGTTTTCCCTTAGAGGCAAACGGTGAACACTTCTATCACTTCTCGTGGCATTCAGAAACACAGCAACTCGTAGGAGCAGGGAAAAGAAACACACCTGATCGACGAATAAGCAAAACTTTTGTAGGAAAGCATTGTCAAAGCAAAACACAGAAGCCTGACTAGCCTCGCTTTCATGCAGCTCGTCCCAGGCACCAATCGAGTGGTCCGCCATATTTGCATTCGGTGTATGTTTTTTAGTATTATCAGATCACCTGCGTTTTGCAAGCGGAATTTTTTTTTAGAGAAACTAAATTTTTGACTAGCCGACGCTGTCAGACTGTGAAGCAATTAATTTTACGTTCACTTTGAGAAGTGTGGGAAATTTGGCACGGTGGCTGAGACAGCACAAACAAGATATAATGTTTTTAAATGACAAAATAATCATCAATGTTTATTAGCAGAATATTGTAGCAAAAATGCCACTCCTCAGTGTAAAATATTCCCAAAAAAGCCGTGAAACCTGGACTTTCTCAAACCCGTTCGCTTCTAGTTCAGAAGTTCCGCTCTGTCGTGCCTAGCGCTGCCTGAACTCGACTTGTAGAACGTTTAATTTAAAAGGTAAAATGTGTTGCTATTGACAAAATAAATATTTGTCGTTGCGCAGTCTAGTAGCGTGGGCTAATCAAGAATATATTTTCTCCAAACACTTCCCGTTGCTAGTGAAGGTAATTTGAAATCGAAATTTGAGTTTCTCGTTAACATGACGTCCTTAAAAAAATGTCTTGAAATTTACAAAAAAATATGCAAGACTTCACCTGCCTAAAGTTCATCAATAAAAACTGTGTCAAATAAATGTCATTTGTCATTAAATTTCACAACAGTGCTTCCACTGGATTATGAAACGCATTTTTTATTCCTACACTTTTGACTACAATCAGTTTTTTTACTAATTACGGCCTCCCTTGTTACGGAATAGAGCCTTAGTCACTATGATTGGATATGTTGTGGATGTGAGCTGGTCTACTCTAGCTTGCAGATCTTTCGAGTGCAGCAGCTGACCTTGTAATTTGTTGGGTTGCGCTGTTTTGTGTTATAGGCAAGAAGGACTCTTGCTTTAATTCTGCCCAGCTTTGGACTCATCCGAAGAGAAATCAACCTATTCCCAACTAGATTAAAGTTAAAACGATATTTGGGTCAAATTTATGGCTAGTAGAATGCGCATCCTAATTTGTCTACGGTTGTGTAGCTTATCTTTCGTTGTGTCCCCTGGTAGCGCTGTCTCTATCTATTCCAGTTCGATTTGAAGGCAAATTTGAACATTACAAGTAATGTATTTGATACCGTTCTATTTTGGCGCTATTTGGAAACTGTCAATTGAACGTTTTTCATCTTTATGTCGACCCAAACAGCCAGTCTTTTAAAAACAGGAAAACTGCCTGATTGTGTCTTTAACTGCTTGTTTCACTTCTCTGATTTTCCAACAGTACAATATCGGATTTAAAGATGAGTTTAAGAATAGCAAAGTTGCTACAGCAAACCAAGCCACGTCGTGTTTTATTCCATTCGCATCTAGCACAGCCACAATGATCCACGGAAGATAGCAGGCAACTAATGCCAACTGCACCCACATAATGCTGGAAACTGTCTTTTTGTATCTTGCTATGTTTCGTGGAATCCCTTCTGCGTGCCCTTGTCCATTGCTTTGTACTTGGGCTTGTTGATGTCGTAGTTTGAGATGGATCCTCGCGTAACAGAAAATCGAAGTCACCAGACAAAGTGTTAAGCCAACAGTGGCTACCTTTAAGGCGATATCAATTCTCTTCACCCAGAGCCATCCAAATGGAGGAGTAATTAACCAAACACAAGTAAAGACAAAACGAGCTCGCCTTAATGTTACGACATGTCTGTATCTTAGTCCCAACGACAGGGCGAGAAGTCTGTCCACACTAATTGCGGTTGAGCTCGCGACAGATAGGCCACACAAAGTTATAGTCAAAGCGCCATTAATTTGAAAAACGTGGTACAGCACATTCTCGTTCATATTTATTGTAAGTAAAATAAAGTAAGTAGCGAAGAGCGGCTGTACAATAAGACCAACGCAAAGATCAGTGACCGCCAAACATCGAAAAAAAAGCTTTGTCGGAGGATGAATAGAAAAGACATTCTTTAGAGCAACCAGGATTAGAGCATTACCCACAGCAGCGGCGATGGAAAGAAAAATGTGCAAAGCTGAAAAAAATTTAGGTATGCCTGCTGGTGGTTCGCTGATCATGAGTGTTTGGTTCAGCTTGCTTGTGTAGTTTCCTTGTCCAGTGAAGTTCGCCATTGTTCCTGGCTGGTCTGAAAATTAAGCTTGCCTTGAGGCTGAGGATGTAACGGAGCTTTGAGAAAACAGCTTCAGTTTGCAGCTTTGCTTTCGCTAATAAGACGTCCGCTTGTGCTTTGTAAATGTTTCAACAGGAGTTCCTATTAATCCTTAAAGGCCCGGTGTTTACTGCAATTTGTGTTTGACCGTTTTCTTGAATGTGTGGGTTATTTAACAATTATTCCAAGAGCGCGTATTGGATATGAGATGGTAGATAGTCAACGAGACGCGTTAAGCGCCACGTTGGCTATAACTATCTCATATCCAACAAGCGCGAGTGGAATAATTGTTTTATTAAAAGCATACGCCGTAGCCTGTAAACCAAACAAAACTCAGGAATTGCAATATATCATGGCTAGTTTTTAATAACAATTAATGATAACAGCGGTAAAGATGATATACTCTAGTAATTGAAACAAGATCGTACTTGTTTATTAAAACTCCTTCATAATTGAGATCAATTTGTCAAAGGTAGTACACCATATATACTTGTATTGAGCTCGAGCAAACGAAACTAAAGATATCTTTTTTTTGGTGCGTATGTTAAGGAACACTCTAAAATGTCCATATGCATTTACGACTTCACAAGATGCTAATCTATACATGCACAGTTTGAAAGCAGCGTTTCCTAATTAATTAACTATTAGTTTTAACTTCTGACAGTTAGGGTCTGTTGTGTTTAATTAGCTTTCAAATTTGAACGAAGGGCCGTTAACCTGGTCTGAACAAAATGAGAGATAATGTTTGGTACCTGTTTTGCGATTCACTCTGAGCTGGCGACGAAAAAAAAATTGTTCTGCAGCAAGTTAAAAGTGCATTTAACTTGTACGGAACGAAACCGTTTTCTAGGAAAGGTATTTTTAACAGTATTCTCAGATCACCTGCATTTTGCAAGAGAGGTATTTTAGAGAAACTAAATTTTTGACTTGCCGACTCTGCCAGACTGTGTTGACGCCAAATATTTATTTCGCACAAAACAACTAATTTTGTATTCACGTTGAGGAGCGTGGAAAATTTGGCACTTGTGGCTGAGACGCACAAACAAGACAGAATGTTTTTCAAATGATAAAAAAAATTTATTACCAGAATGTTGTAGCAAAATTGCCGCAGCAAATAGTCAAAAAGCCGTGAAAACAAAAGAGAGACTTCCTCCCAACCAGAAAGAAACACACAACCCCAAATTGTCCAATAGAAATGGTACCAAACTTCAACCCCTCTGCTGGCGTGCCGAGTTATGTAAGCAGCGACGACATTTCGGAAAGGCGTACAATTTGAAAGATTTTCATCTTCAGTCCTCTTCAGGGTTTTGTACCAGGGTTGTGTATCATAAAGCTTTCTGGTAGAAAGAATATAGAGGATATCACACGTCGGCTCGAAGATATGAATTTTATGTTCGGGTGGCAAAACAATATAAGTGAGATATTGGTTTTGCCACGCGAACATAAAATTCATTGTTCTTTTCTGACATAAAGCGTGGAATGCAATTACCATAATTACCTCCCTTGGCACTCGTGTTTAATCGGAACACCTTCGGAAATCTTAAAGTTTGGACTTTTCCGACAATTTTGTGTCCAAGAATTCATCGCGGATTTAAACCTTCATGAGCTAGCATTGCAGAGAGGTATACCAGGGATACTGTAGTGTGTCATGACAGAAGCGGAATTCTAAAATAGCGCTTTTAAAAAAGATAGAAGCCGTTAAATTCAAATTTGCACATTTAAACGACGTTTACTCGCTGGCAAAGTTTAAATTAAAAAATCCGCATCTGTCATGACACACTAGAGGTCTTGACTCATCTGTGTTTGATAAAATCGCATAGTGCTGTCTTCTACTCGATCTGCAAACTTGGACACAAAATCATGGATTTCGCAATTTCGTGCTAACGGCGCTCTAGCGTCGACGTAAAGCGCAAACTTTCAAATCAAAAACAACATTCGTAAACTTCCATCATTCTTTTATGTCTCTGGAGAATGTTAGCTCAATCGTATCCAAAGCGGCCGAGATATAAGCGTTTAAAAAGATGTAGGAAAAGCAAAATTTTGCTAATGAATTTATTCATGGCCATGTGTCACCTCTCGTTCTCCACGCTGCCTGAACTAAAATGTTATGCTCTTGGCAAAACAAACATTTGTCGTTGCAGTCTAGTAGCGTGGGCAATTCAAGAATTAAAACACTTCCCGTTGCAAGTAGAGGTGATCTGAAATCGAAATTTGAGTTTCTCGTAAACATAATGTCCTTTAAAAATGCCTTGAAATTTACAAAATAAATATGCAAAACTTCACAAGCCTAAAGTTCGTCATTTCAGGAGAAAATGGCAGTGGAAATTAAAACCTTGTCAATTGCCATTATGAAAGTAACTGTGGTCGTGAGATCGATACGATCAAAAAAATGCATTACTGTTGGAATGGTTCGATAATCGGGAATCCGTTTCTATTCTGCCTCTAGGGTCATCTGCTGTACGTTCGCGTTGTAGTTTTAAAAGTCGTTTTTACTCTCCTTTCTTCTGTTACTATCTACAATATACTAGCTGGTTTCTTTTTCTCTGTTTCTGCATGTTCTCTGTGCGACTTGCTTTAAGCTGAAGAGCGTTCGAAACCATTTCGGGTCAGCGGTGTGTATGTACAGCATCGAAAGTTCCGAAAACACAGTTTTTGACAGCGCGCTTCATCTGATCGCAACCTAACGAGATGATTCGGTCGGCATTGATGAGGGCCTGTTAGGGTGGGTATAAATGAGTCGAGTCTGAATTTTAAACCTTGTCATGACGCAATGTGGAATGGTCCCGCATATCGCTTTCATATATATTTTTTGTTGACGAAAAGGCGGACGTGAGTACACATTGTCAAAATGCAGAACAGGAATATCTCAGGTCTGGGTCAGGCGACAATAACTGAATGCCGCCAAAATTCCACTTTCGGAGTTCAAAGATTCAAGTACGGCCGAGTTCCTTCGCTTCTCGTGGGGACAATAATTATCAAATGTCGGAGAATGACATCAAGAAGGTACGTGGAAAGCGAGTTTAGCTCTTCGTGTCCTTTTATTTGCGAAACATATGCAATTATTGGACGAGGTTGAGCAAAATATCGTGAAGGCTGAGGTAAATAATTGATCTGCGAGGCAGATATTCTCTAATTCTTTCCTATGGTTCTAATACCTAAACGGTCGCTTTCTTGCAGATTTCAAGAGACGTGAGGGTCAGATTTTTGTATTATGTAAAATGTAAGGAAAGCTCGAAAATAATTAGTTTTCTGAGGCAAGGAAATGTCAAAGAAGTACGAAACCAAACTTGGCAAACTTGCTTCACTAAAGAAGCATTGACTAGACGCATGTTTACGATGGCTTTACGGTTTTGGTTTCTGAGGAAACTGTTGTGCTGTGTCGGCAGGCAAGTGAAGCACTTAGTTAATTATCAACTGGAAGTTGATAAATAATGGTAATTGAACTGAGTAGAGTGCAATTTGGTCTGAAATCATACGCGTGATTTCAAAATCGAACAAGTGCGCAGCGCGAGTTCGATGTGAAATCATATGTATGATTTCAGACCAAAATTGCACGACACGAAATTCAACTACCACTCTATTACATCCATTTTGAAATTGTACAATTTAAACGCTTCATGATTTTAGTCAATACCGATATTTTATTGATCCAGCAAATAAAAAAGATGCAATTTTGAGCAAACAATGGTGGACTGCATTTTCTTTCTCTCATCTTCTTACACTTTGATTGGTTACGTTAAACAAGCCTTGAAATCTAATTGGTTGTTTTGTTTAGAGTTTATTTCTTATTGACTGGGAAAAGATGCGACTTAGAGCAAAAAGTAGTGTGATTCGTGAATAAATCGCACTGCTGAGAGCCAATCAGATTGCAAGGATCACAAGATATTTCAAAATAGATGTAATAAAGGTAAATAAACCGCCTTAGCGAATTTTGAATTGCGTTATTAAATACATTTACGCGATACGAATAAACAGGCTTTAAGACTTTTACGCGATACATAAAGAAGCGCAACAATGCGTTATTCACGAACGATTTTGCACAGAGCGTATTCAGCCATATTCGATACGAATATTTCAGGGGTATCTCACATATTGTGTGCGTCTTGAATACTCTACGATTCCATGGCATCGCGATAGAGTATTCAATGTAAGAATACGCTAGAATATTTTTTTGCTTTGCACAGTGTAGTTTATTTAAAAGCGCGCTCGAACAGATGAACCAAGGTCTACAACAACAAACAGCGGTCACTGAGTTTTCACAGATTTCATATCAAGCTGGGCACGGTTGGTCTTAGAAGGTATCGAAGTTTTAATTTGTCTTGGGTAACTGTTTTTCGCTAGAAGTGTTTTGTGGTGTGTGGCATTAGTTAAAGTCAAAACAAAAAGGCAAAAAAATCCCAAGAAAAAACTCGAAATTCACGCTTATCTAGATTAGTAACGCGCAACTTGTCAGTTTGATCAGAACGCAATAACTTTTTTTTGCGCGGCCATGACTTAGATGAGCCAACGTAGGTTACAAAAACAAATCCTAACGATGCTCCAAATCTGAATTCTCATTACTGATTACCATATGTTTCCTTTTATGCTAGTTGTGAGAATCTGGAGGTACATCAGCAAATATCGTCCAATTGATGCTTTTCTTTATTCTCGTCAACCTGTCTGCTAGAAAATATTACCGTGCAACCCATGTAAGTCACACATCATCAGAATTGACTAGCGCTACTAAAAATGCGAAATATTGCAGTGAAATTCCGATTTCTTGAACCTCCTGATAAAATAGCTCAGGAACCAAAAGTTTTTCCCTCAGATTTTCTTCTCTCACTCAAACTCTGCCATTTTACTTCCGATTTCTCAAACTACTGATTTCGTGAACTAATTTTTTCGTTTCCCTTTGAGGTTCGAGAAATCAGAATTCCCGCACTGTATTACTTTGCAACTAGTTCTCCGCCCAGAAAGATAGCCTTTCTCTCAAATATGAAAATTATCTCCATGGATTTGAAGTCCCCACCCACCCTAGCTCTCACCCCGCACGCTGTTCGATGTTCATTTGGCGACAGCTTGCATGTTTAGGGGTTTTCGGTATTGTTAAATTGTGAGAGTCCATTTCATTTCCAGCCAGTTTCGAACGAATAATTTGTTTCGATTACAATCCCTTTCTTCCCCCACGTACTCGCGAGAGAAAATCCAAAAGAATTTTTAAGTCTTTGAAAAAAAAACAGATCTTGCACGGGCTAGAGGTCCTTTTTAGGTTATGATAAAACTGTTCCCGTAAATACTCGCATATGGTTGGCTGACAGCAGAACAGTTTATCCCAAATCGTATCCCTAGCTGAAAATTTAAAATCATCGTATTGATCAGAGTTTCGCCACTGTCACAACTCTTTTCCTGTCTGCTTCATCAGGCTGCTGACTCACATTCTAGAATGTTGTTACAGTTTTGATTAAGAGCATAAATGCGTGCATGGAAAAGGCGACGTGGCCTAGTGATTAGGGCGCTGGACTTGTAATCCAGGGATCCCGGATTCAAATCTTCCTCCCAGCCAGTAGATGGATTTGTGTTTGGTCGCCCCGAATTCAACTCCTCCACCCTTTGTAAATAACAAACTTGTCAGCCTCCTTCCAGTTGGGATTTTTAACAAGTTTCTGTTCTATTTACAATATTCGCTTTTTTATTTACAGTGCCCGCAATAAGCACAGCAGAGCTAAAAACATTGACACTTAAATAAAGCGATTTATTTATTTTAACTTTACTATTTATTAAAAAGACGTTCCAACCAATAATTTCTTTAACCACAAGCCTGCAAGACGCCAGAACAAGCTTTTGGGAGCCATTGCTTAGATTAGACTGCCTCGCGACGTAGGCTAGACCGCGTTGCGATTTGGCAAATCCTCGTTTTATTAATTCATTTTCCGAGTTCAGTGGCTAATAGCCACTTCAAAAAAGAGCAGTTGTGGCACATAGGGCCTTTAATTATTATTAAGTATCACTCTATTTTCACTCATCATTTGTATTTCGCCGTCATCGGCGACCAATATTTATTCACATAGCGAAGTTTTAACACAGTAGTATTTAAAAAATACTACAGTGTCTTCAAGATATATTTACTTTTTAGTTTCAGCGGAATATTTGGACTTTTATAATTAAGGGGCGGACCATTAGAAAAGTGAAGGGGGGAGGGAGATTTTTAGCTTGCAATAATTTTTTCGGGGCCCATTGCCTGTACAAGAATTTTTGTACTTTAACGTTACTTTCCATTTTAAGGTTTATTTTATGTCATAAAATACCTTCTGCACAATTTTAACTTTAAGAAATTTAATTTACTGTGGGAGATTTCAAAAGTAAATAGCAGTTTATAGTGAAAAATTGTGTAATTAATATACCTGTTTTACGCGAAGGAACGAATTTTCAGGCGAGGGAGCCCAAAAGCTAGCACTGATTGTAATGTATTAAAATGGGCCAGAGCCCAATTCCGTAGGGAAGTCCGGTACATGCTTCCCCGGGAAAATGTTGAGAATCTAAACACGCTCTAATGCCATTTGGTGCATTTTGGAACACTTAACGAGAAGAATTATGATTTTGGTTTAATATCAAAATGCGGCAAATCTTGTACATGAATTATTTTCTTTGTGTTTTTCCTTGCATGAACTTTTTTCAGACATTTTTCCTTTAAAGTTTCAACTGTGTTAATGATAACCAATTTTTTACACACACAAGATGCCAGAACCAAAACCATGCAGCAAAGACAAAGCGCCTGAATAAATCATGTGAATCAGCAACCGGTTAGTCTTTTTTTGCGGAGTGAGTCATCATTGATTCCATCGTTAAATGTTTAGTTGGCAAAATCAAATGTCACGTTATCTCCAATCAGCATGAACGATGCCCACTCGCAAACCTTACTGAAGCCGTTGCCTCTCATCCACTTCATGGCCTCATGAAGAGATTCGCTAGCACTCTTCCCACGAACAAGGTGCTCGTAGAAACGACCCATCAGTTGCTCTGTTGCACTGTCTCGTATGGGCCACAATGCCACCAGTACTGAACGTGCACCGGATCCTAAGAACGCTCGGGCAATTCCAACCACTCCTTCGGCACGAATCTGTCCACGTCCACTGTGACAGCAACTAAGTACCACCAACTTAGCTCGCAGTCGTACTTTCGAAATGTCAGACATTGTCAATAAGTACTCTTCTTCTTTTGGAATCTTTCTGGTAGGGCGTAGAGGGGAAAGGGCAATCTCTCCTCTTTCAGCATTACCATGTGCAGCAAAATGTATCAGACTAACTGAATGCAACCTTCCAAGTACCGCCTGCTTGGTTGCGCACTGTCCTAACAAGGGCTGTACGCCGAGCAGTTCAGCAATCATTTCTGCTTCCTTTCTTGCACAAGGTAATGGTGAAAAGGTCTTACGACGACATCTCTTATAACGTACCTGGCCAACCTCAGGATCACCCACTATCAGTGCACCAGTCTGACTGTGATAGTCTGCTGGACTGTCCTGAATGAGCTTGAGAGTCGACAATGAAGGAGCGATGCGGATCCTGAAAGCCTCTGATAAAAACATCCCACATTTATCACTTAACGCTGCAAATGGAACTTTGTTTAACGACCGATCAGGAACAATGATGATTTCGGGTTCCTCTAGTAAGTCAGCCACAGGAGCGATGAGCATTCTGTAACACAAAGAAAGGCTCGATTCCTCATTTTGACTTTCTGCATCGTCATACTTCACGAGTCGCCAAGCTGCGGGGCTCTCTTCCTGGCATGATTTCAGTTTTGACTCAATGTCATTTAACGATCGATCTTCGCAATTCTCTTCGGGTAAAGTGCCAAAGCTACGAAAGCATTTGGTAAAAAAATCATCAAAACTGTCAGTTAATCCGCTGGGTGCAAGGTTTTCGCTTATTCCTAGTGTACGGAAATGAATGACTCCGCTGGTTTTGATAATCCACAAAAACAAATATTGAACATGATAGGAAATGTACAGGCAAGCACAATTACTTTCTTTTCTCATAATATTTTCAATGCCAATCCACGATTGGGGATTAGCTGAGATTTGCATTTCAACAGAGTACTGAGTCGCCATCAAGTCTGCTAGGGCTCTAGCCCGTGATAGCTCTAAAACATAAAGAGCATTGTTAGGATGTCCAAAAAAACAAAAGAACTTACTCAGAACCTGATAAGGAATATCGTGAACGTCTAAAAGTGATATTTTAAACTGATCGTTGTCTTCCAATAACCCACGCAAATCTTCGCTTTTATTAACACACAAATGCAGACAGTCAAACGCTTCCTCCATTTTTTCTTGTAATAACTTTGAAACTGTAAGGTTAAAAAGATGTTGAAGCTCTGAGTGAAGGTCTTTAATATCTTTACTAATTGAAATTGCCGTCTCAAAATAACGTTCGGCCATGACATAGTCACCAAAAGATTGAAACACAGTTCCTAAGTTTCCGTAAGATGATGCTACTCCATTTCTGTCACCAATTTCAATTTTGATCGCAAGTGCTTTCTCATGACATTCTCTCGCTTCGTCATATTCACCAAGGGATTGAAACACAGTTCCTAAGTTTCCGTAAGATGATGCTTCTCCATTTCTGTCACTATTTTCAATTGTGATCGCAAGTGCTTTCTCAAGATATTCTCTCGCTTTCTCATATTCACCAACGGATCTAAACACAGTTCCTAAGTTTCCGTAAGACGATGCTTCTCCCTTTTTGTCACCAATTTCAACTCTGATCGCAAGTGCTTTCTCGTAATATTCTATAGCTTTGTCATACTCACCAAGGGATTGAAACACAGTTCCTAAGTTTCCGTAAGATGATGCTTCTCCCTTTTTGTCGCCAATTTCAATTTTGATCGCAAGTGCCTTCTCAAGATATTCTCTAGCTTTGTCATAGTCACCAACGGATTGAAACACAGTTCCTAAGTTTCCGTAATCTGTTGCTTCTCCCTCTTTGTCACCAATTTCAACTCTGATCGCAAGTGCTTTCTCATGATATTCTCTAGCTTTGTCATAGTCACCAACGGATTGAAACACAGTTCCTAAGTTTCCGTAAGATGATGCTTCTCCCTTTTTGTCGCCAATTTGAATTTTGATCGCAAGTGCTTTCTCAAGATATTCTCTAGCTTTGTCATACTCACCAAGGGATTGAAACACAGTTCCTAAGTTTCCGTAATCTGTTGCTTCTCCCTCTTTGTCACCAATTTCAACACTGATCGCAAGTGCTTTCTCATGATATTCTCTAGCTTTGTCATAGTCACCAACGGATTGAAACACAGTTCCTAAGTTTCCGTAAGATGATGCTTCTCCCTTTTTGTCGCCAATTTGAATTTTGATCGCAAGTGCTTTCTCAAGATATTCTCTAGCTTTGTCATACTCACCAAGGGATTCAAATACAGCTCCTAAGTTTCCGTAATCTGTTGCTTCTCCCTTTTTGTCACCAATTTCAACTCTGATCGCAAGTGCTTTCTCATGATATTCTCTAGCTTTGTCATAGTCACCAACGGATTGAAACACAGTTCCTAAGTTTCCGTAAGATGATGCTTCTCCCTTTTTGTGGCCAATTTGAATTTTGATCGCAAGTGCTTTCTCAAGATATTCTCTAGCTTTGTCATACTCACCAAGGGATTGAAACACAGTTCCTAAGTTTCCGTAATCTGTTGCTTCTCCATCTTTGTCACCAATTTCAACACTGATCGCAAGTGCTTTCTCATGATATTCTCTAGCTTTGTCATAGTCACCAACGGATTGAAACACAGTTCCTAAGTTTCCGTGATCTGTTGCTTCTCCCTCTTTGTCACCAATTTCAACTCTGATCGCAAGTGCTTTCTCATGATATTCTCTAGCTTTGTCATAGTCACCAACGGATTGAAACACAGTTCCTAAGTTTCCGTAAGATGATGCTTCTCCCTTTTTGTGGCCAATTTGAATTTTGATCGCAAGTGCTTTCTCAAGATATTCTCTAGCTTTGTCATACTCACCAAGGGATTGAAACACAGTTCCTAAGTTTCCGTAATCTGTTGCTTCTCCCTCTTTGTCACCAATTTCAACTCTGATCGCAAGTGCTTTCTCATGATATTCTCTAGCTTTGTCATAGTCACCAACGGATTGAAACACAGTTCCTAAGTTTCCGTAATCTGTTGCTTCTCCCTCTTTGTCACCAATTTCAACTCTGATCGCAAGTGCTTTCTCAAGATATTCTCTAGCTTTGTCATACTCACCAACGGATTGAAACACAGTTCCTAAGTTTCCGCAAGATGATGCTTCTCCATTTCTGTCACCAATTTCAATTTTGATCGCAAGTGCTTTCTCAAGATATTCTCTAGCTTTGTCATATTCGCCAAGATGAGTAGACACAATTCCAAACTGTCCATAAGCGTATCCTTCTCCTCTTTTATCATCTCTGTCTTTCATGATTTTGATGGCTCTATGATAATATTCTCTTGCCTCTGCATATTTACACTGGCGTTTATAGATGTTGGCTAGTAAAATTGTTATACTTCCTTCCATATATAGTTTGCCAAAGAGTTCTATATTTCCAGGTACGTCATTTTTTAGGAAGATCAAACATTCTTTGCATAACGTGATGGCTTTTAATGCACGACCGGTGTTGGCAAGGAACTTTGCAACAACTAAGCCTACCAAGATTGTTTGTACGACTTGTAAAATGTCATCTATGTTGTTCATAATGACCTCTTCTGTAAGGTTGTAAAAAAATAGAAATCAAATTGTATCCTTACTTTAATTATGCTTTTTTTTTATTAAGATAAACTTAGTATTCCAAACTGATCGCTGAATAATAATTCCAATTATAATTTCCATTTCGCTATTGGGGCAATCTAGCAGAAGATGAGTAAAACACTTAGTGTTGTTAGCAATAAGGAGGTGAAGGTGACCTGAAATTCGGAATAAAATTCTTCCTACTAGTAAATGTTGTTCCCTTTTGATCTTGACTCTCAGTGGTACATACGTAGGGTTAAAAAGGGTATCTAAAGAAGACTTAAAGTGCTTATGAAGTAAAAAATAATTACTGCTTATTTTAACGGCTTTTCAAAATAAAGAAGAACGGCGTTTTTTATAAATATCTTCTTTTGTTATAGAGATATTTAGGTTTTTGTTTTTATGCAAATGAAGAAAGTGACGACGTCATTAATTGCTGCACAAAAAGATAAATCACTGAATCAAGCCTATCTCTTGAAGTATTAAAGCGGTGTTCTTCAAACTTGGCACAATAAATTTACAAGACACAAAATAGCATACGTTTTCCGTTGCCATGGCTACAGTTTTGCCGTAAAGACTTATTTTTTTATAAATACTGACATTCCCACTTTATGCATAAACAAAGGTTATACACTCCCAACAAGCTAAAGAGGAGAGTTAAAGTAATATGGGTACCACGTGTGTTCCACTCCAGACCCTCTGCTCCATTTCAAAGAGTTGCAAATGAAGATATATTGTTTATAACAGAAGAAGACTGGAGCCAAAAGTGTTGCCATGGCAACGGTGCAACGGGTGTCATATTGTGCCTTTTTTGATGAACATTTATGATGCCAAGTTTGAAGAACACCACTCTAATATTTTAAGAGATATCCTTCATTTAGTGCTTTATCTTTTCGTCGAACATTTAATGACGTCATCACTTTCATCATTTGCATAATACAAAAACATAAATATCTCCAAAACGAAATAACATATTTCTAAAAAGAAAACGCCATTCTTCCTTATTTTGAAAATCCTTTAAACTAAGCAGTAATTACTTTTTACTTCATAGGCACTTCAAATAGATTAATAAGAATATGTGTGCTTGGGACCTACTTTAAAAATTGTCACTATCGCGCCGGCACAAGGAAAACGATTTGGTAGAAAATATTCAGAGTCAGCTAGATCACCAACTTCAGCGAGGAAACCAATTCCGTTATAACTCTAAAAGGTATCGTATATAAAAAAGTTGAAAAATAATAATAATAATAATAATAATAATAATAATAATTATTATTATTATTATTATAATAATTCCCAAGTCGAATAATCAGTGGAAAGTAAGATGTTTTAAGCTTCGAACGGGAGTCGAACCCATGACCTTCCAGATACCATTTGACTCGTGGTGAGCGAGGTCATATACTAGGTTCTTATGTGCGACACATGTCCTTCCATAACTGCAAGGCTCAATATGTCGAAAAAATAAATGTGAATAATTGATAAGTGAAATGGTGACATGGATAAAGTGAAATAAATGAAGAAGCGTTCTCAAGGTTATGGGTTCGACTCCCATTGGGGAAGTCAGAACATGTTTTTTCTGAGTATTCGACCTGAGAACGCTTCTTAATTTATTTCACTTCATCCAAGTCACTATTTCCATTATCAATAATAATTTTATTTGACAAGAGACACATCTTAGTCCTATTACAAAAACAGGGCCAAAGAGAAAACAGCACTGAAAACTAATTTAGGAAAAAGATAACTCAAAATTGCCAAATATCAAAGGCAAGAAGCAAAATATAGGCTGTCAGCAAAACATACCGTGAACACCCGCAGATAAGCCGCACCCTGAATTTAGCATCTCAAATTTCGGAAAAAAATTTTTTTTTTTTTGAAAGAAATCGAGAGTAAAGTCTTTAGAAGTCCTCTTCATCGAACATAAACTCAACTATTAACATTGAAACTGAACATCAAGGTCTTACCTTTACTTTTAGCACTTTTAATATGACGAACAACGTTTTCCGCCAACTTCAACATATGGTATTTGTTGACAGGCATCTCTCCATTCAACGCAGTTTTTCTACAGATTTTTCGCGTGACAACAAAAACAAGAACGCGTGTTTGTCAAACGTTCGTAGCTTAGCAACAAGGCATTAGATCGAACGTGTTGGGACTAGAGCAAGAACGATAAAATGAATATTTGTTTATTCAAGATGGAGATTCTGCTGTTTGTGCTATCCGTAGCTATCATATCTACAAAGAGATTTGGGAGCCACCTGTCGGGGATAATCCTGTTGCAGCGGCGTAGCCAGGATTTTTGTGTAGGGGGGTTCCAAATGCGAAAGGTAATTGTGAACCTAAAACCGAGCGCCTACGGCGCTCGGCCTCTAGGGGGGTCCGGGGGCATGCCCCCGCGGGAAATTTTCAAATTTGCGGTCCCAGAAATGGCATCTCCTTGATTCTGAGCATAAATTTTTAGCAATTTTAGCGTCAATTGAAGCTAGTATTTCTAAGAAGGGAAGCTCAAAATCCCGCGTACCAGGTAATTTTTCCGGCGTACCGTCACTCACTAGTCAGCTAGTATATCAGCCAGAAGTAGGCGCCGTGGATGCTTCCGTGCAAAAATGTCGACTGTTGCACTAATGTCAATTTGTCTGTTGTAATGTATGTTCGTAAGAGCAAGTCTTGACTCTCGCTCGCTGCTCATTGTAGCCAGCAGGTATGTCTTAAGTCTGCGTAATGTGCTGAACGATCGCTCACATTCTGCAGAAGTAATTGGCGACGTGCACAAGATGTGCAGCAACTTGTGCACATTTGGATAAAAATCGCTGTCACATTCTGCCAAGGCCTGACAACAGGGTGGCGTCAGCCGACCATGTGCATGTCATGTGCAGATTTGAAAACGAGGCCACCAAAGGCGCTGGATCCCACGTACAACGCAGGCTTGTATACACGAAATTTTGTAATTGTAAACACAATGTGATACTTTATAGATTTCATTTTATTTTCATTTTCATTTTTCTAATCTGGCGGAATTAAAGGGGGGTTCTAACAATATATTTTCTCTTGAATTAGCTATTGCGATATCCCGAAGGCGGGGGGAGGGGGGGGGGAGAACCCCGGGAACCCTCCCCTGGCTACGCCGCTGTGTTGGTATCAAAGTGCTAAACGGCAAGTTTGACTACGCGAATACTCGCCTCCAAAGCTTGAAAGTAATTACTCTCGTCCGACGGCACAGAATCTTTGATCGACAAACTCTCTCAAGGCGGCTTCTGAATTCGTTTCAAGTCTAATACAACAAATGTTCGGTTAAAAAAACAGCTTTTTATTTGACTTACCTGTAAGTGATAGCATCGATTGTTTGGTGATTATTCTGGCTAAGGCAATTTTCTTGTTGCGAAATAAAAGTCTAACAGAACTGAAACTAATAAACTCGCACTCGATCCCGACAATTCAAGGAAAGCTTGGTCCCCGCTACCACTTCTTCTTTGTTTGACACTTGCTTCCCTCTAGCCTTCAGATCATTTTATGGGAATGTTTTTGTATTTAAGTTCGTCGACAAAATGAATAGAAGTCACTTTCACACCACATTTCCTGCCTTTGCGTTTCTGACCGTCTCTAAAAATCACCCGAGAACATACACGCGACCTGCGTTAACATCCGCGGGTGAACTGGTACCATGTCTACAAATAACTTTGCCTATGGAATAGAGCCTATATGGGGGATAAACTCTCTAACTTCACACTCTCTTGCTTTAATATACACCCGGGGGTAAAAAATTTTGGGTTGAAAAACTTGAAAAAAAAATTGGGTTGGAGTGTTCCGGTGCAGTATTGGAACCCCTGCCTCGTCTCAGACAAAAACATCTTAAATTTGCTAAAGAGTTTAGTTCAGTTGTATACTCTTTTTCAAACCGGGAGTGAAGATTTTCTTCAGAATACTACATCATTCGTTATTTATTTGCGCATCAATAAATAAGTAAAAAGATATAAATTTGAAATTTTTTTTTCCAGATTCAGCGACCCCATCTCAGACTGACGGGACAAATTGGAATCCATCATAGTCCGGCGGCTTAGCTCGAAATTTTAGGTGAATTGTGCACTTTTTGATACAAGCATGAAATTTGGCACACTGAAAGTGGTCACCAACAGAAGTTTATTCAGATATAGTGCCAAGCCCGAAAAACGCCAGTTTCCATGGAAACCGTAAATTATTAAAATCAATGAAATTTCGTGAAATGTTTGTTTGTCCTGATATATAGAAAGATAATATTATTTCTGGTAGTGGTACCAAGTCGCACGTACAAAATTTAGAATGAAATGCTGTAATTTAGACTGTTCACAGCCTTCTATATTTTCGTATTTTTCTTCTGTTAGCGAACGACGAACGCTGTGATCGGGGAATGAATAGAGAGAGGCCTGGACGTTAGCGCAAAACGAAAGACGCGACGGGGGAGAGGGCGGGGAACGAAAAATCTTATCCCATGCAATAATTCCTAGTAAATTATTGGTATAAGATAGATGGTAAAAACATAACAATTGTAAGCCTCATAAAAATCATTCGTATCTGTATCTATTGTAATCTACAATAAAAGGTGTATAAAAGGGCAAGATGAAGTACCTCGTGGAGGAGAGTTCTCGGCAGAAATTTTCATGTGCTGTTTACTAG
Source organism: Meandrina meandrites (assembly GCA_963693305.1). NCBI lineage: Eukaryota > Metazoa > Cnidaria > Anthozoa > Scleractinia > Meandrinidae > Meandrina > Meandrina meandrites. The sequence goes on from OY855904.1 coordinate 49,310,536, forward strand.
CTGAAAATAGGAAATTGGCGTTGGCACTATATCTAGAATTGATTAGTATGAGAATACTTGTAATCCTGAAAAGTTTGGTGCTTGTATCAAAAATCGCACAATTCAGGAGCTAAGCCGCCAGACTATCACAGACCTGGAAGGTCAAACATGGGATCCCATCCAGCAGCACATGCCCATATAGGATATATGTTGCCGTTACTTTTTACCATTGGTAAAATCTGGTATTTTCTTTTGTTTTGATGTATGGTAATATATGACAATGAATATAAAACAAAGGAAAATACCACATTGTACCAACGATATAATTAAACCACCACAACATGTATATGATATCCCCCTTCTCCCTCACCCGCGCGCCTTTACAATCTCTCTAATTGTGTCCTCTAAGATCAAAATGTTATTTTGTTGAAAAATACACAAACCCTGGCTGGACCGACATGCAGTTATCATCAATTGAATCAAGTATTTTAATATCCAGATTATTGCAAGAACCGTTATATACCCGAGTACAGCTTGTCGTTCGTATTTTTAACAGTCAAACATATGTCTGATGTGTGGCTGTTATTTCTAGCTCTGTTCTTCACTGACATATAAAATGAAAATAACCGAGATTATCTCATCCTGCTTCAACAGTACTGCTAGGTCAAGTCATAGTTAGTAGAGAGAGACTGGTTAGGAAACTCGGCGAACTTCAAAAGGATATGTCTTTGTTTGCGACATTGACCCAACGCACAATATTTCAAGATCTGTATAGCAGTGCGAACGGTACGCTTAGTTGTTCTTTCCACGGCGAAGTTCGCTTCGGAAAGTGAAATTCCGAAAAACAAGATTATCACATTATGTAATGTATGCGATATTAAAAGACGCCGTTCTGCGAGCCGGAAGTCTTCTGATCGTTTAAAAAAATCGAACTTTATATCCTGAACGGGTTAAGATAGACGCCATACAATACAAGGTTAGTTGTACTTACCACGGCGTAGTTCGTTTTGGAAATTAGTTGAGAGGGAAACTTCGAAGCACTCGGGGGGTTCCCAAAATTACGAGAAATAAGATGATAAATATTTCGTGATGCATGCGATATCGAGAAGTGTCGCTATTCTGCGAGCCGAAGGTTTTTCCGATATATTAACGCAAAAATCTTCTGTCTGTTTCTAACAATATTAATATGGAGTCCGATGACAAAGTAATAGGTCTTGAAGCGAATGAAAGTAAACAAAACAACAAATGTTGACGAATTCGTGAATTCTATTTGCAACAAAAACCGGGCAATACAAAACTTAAAACGCAAAGTGACTTGAAGACATTCTAGCGGTTTTGTTTGGAGGAAGAGCTAGGTCACTTAATTACCTGAAGAACACAGAACCCAGTAAACTTGTTAGTTGTGTAAGTTTCACAAAAATGATAAGTAAGCAGACGGAACGGCGAGCCAGGCACTGTGAGCTTAAAATCTTTTCAATGAGTCCTCTAACGCCGACGTTGAAAAGAGTAGGTCAAACATTATGAAGAAAAGCTTTTCCTGAGAAGTGTTAAGCTGCAAACGCTTTCAACAACTGCACTTTCAATATTCAGGTCGTAAGCTCGCGTCAGGGCAGGTTTACACAACACGAGCGCCAGAAGCGAGCAAATACTCTCAACACGTCCAAGAATCAAAAGAGGCGGCCAGACGGAATGAACATTCTTGTTTATAGGCATAAAACTCAACATTGATCTGCAAATTTGGACCATTTCAAGGGCTAGAAAAAAAGTGATTTTTCCTGTTCTCGCATCGTGCTCTTTACTCCTACTCGATTCTGAATAAAGTAGCACGCGCCATTTATTTTGCATGAAACTGGCTTCTAAGGTCCTTCGCATCATATAATAAACATGATCAAAATCCTTTATTGACCAAGTTTGTTCGGTCAAGATGGCAGGATAGTGGCCTCGTTCTTTTTTGCGTGTTCATGGACCTCGACTTCGTCTCGGTCAGTAAACGCGCAAAAAAGAACTTGGCCAATATCCCGCCATCTTGACCTCACGCTTGGTCAATAACCCATCAAGTGAACAACATATTTATTAATTAATTTTTAAGCTTATGTAAATAGAGTAAAATATTTAAATTTTACATATTATTTAAATATTTAAAACGGGTTTGACTGTGCACGTCGCACATGTATTGCCACAAAACTCTCCCTTTTCAACTTGTTTTATAATACTTATGTTTCGTTTAAATGGTAAAAATAATGCATATAATACAAGGTTAGTTACACTTACCAGGCCGTACGTTGATACGAAAGTCTAAAGCTGACTAGCTCGTATTCCTTGCATAGAATGAACTACGCTGTCAAGTTCATTTTATACTGTTCGCCTTGAATTGGAAAGTAAAAAGACCAGAAATTCGTCATTCGTTCCTCTGGGGAATTAGAAAATGAAAATTACTAGGAAGATCCTACAAGGAAGTGTCAGTGTTTCATTTTCCATAGCACAATGGATGATTAAGAATTCATTTCAACTAGTTACATGCATGTAGCACAAAACTCCCAATTGCTTCTTAAAACGCTGGAAATCGCAATTTATTTCCCGAGGAAAATATATAAATATGATCAAACAGGATTCTGGGTAGGCAGCATTGGTAAGTTTAGTTCAAGGGCGGGGCAGATCACTCTGCGACGCCTAGCACGTTTTTTTTTCTCATATCTGAATCATCGCCAAACAAATTACGTCACATCCGGTCAAAAAAGAGACCAAAATGTCGCGCGCCTCGTCTTAAGTAGTCGTCGAAGAAAGGTTCCAAGCAGACGTGTTTATTTCAGTTTTTTGGAACTGACAGTTTCGTTTGATTTTGAACTAAGCAGTTGAAAGAGGTCACAGAGAGATTGCTTCGACTATTTATGGACAGATTTCGATGAAAGAAATAGTTTTAGTATAAGATTGAAGGAAAATAACGGGAAGAAAAGTGCTGTGTCGTGGCGGATAATTTCACACACTCAAAACACTTGCAGTTCAAACTTTTGGTTGTAGCAATTACTGATGCAGTGATAAAGTTTAGTGAAATAGCCCACAATTGCCACAGCACCATGGATGAAACACTGTTGGTTATAGTTTGCAGTGTCTACTTCCGCGATATCATTAACACAAGCCTTAAAGTCAAAATTTCGAGTGGCTACTCTCGGCAAGACGTCGAAAAGTAGTTTGTAGCAGACGTACAGGGCCGTATATACGTAGGCAGGGGGGTGGGTTCGATGGTGCGTCCGCAGCCCCACGCGCGCCGCAAAGGTCCACTTAATCTGGAAGCGAGGACTAAAATGACTCTCAGAATGCAGGAAATGTGGTCTTCAAAAACCTGATTTTTCAAAATTTCCCGGGAAATATATCCCCGGATTTCGCCTAGACGCTCATGCTTCCGGTGCTCGCACCCACCCAAGCAAAATCCTGCCTACGGTCCTGACGTAGTTTTTTTCGTTTCGAATTCCTGTAATTTTGTTTTATGGGATCGAAAGAGGTTACAGAGAGATTGTTTCGACTGTTTTAGGAAGTGAAGTGCTGTGTCATGGCGGACAATATCACACACTCATTACATGTGTCGTGCAAAGTATTTTGGAGGTAGCCTGAATTACTGATGCCGTGACAACGCTTAGTGAAATAGCCCACGATACTCTCGACACCATGGACAAAACACTGTTGGTTATAGTTTGCAGCGTCTACTTCGACATATCATTAACACAAGCCTTGAAGTGTATGAAGGCGAGATCTCTGGCGGTGTTTTTGTTTTATACTGGCGACACGGGTTCAGGGAACGAGACGAACAAAATGAAATTCTGAAGTTTGGTATTCTATTTCTCGCACACAATTTATATTGAGCTTTCTCGGTTCCAGTGAAACACTACAATATAATGATCCTGTCTATTTCGTCTTCAGCTGTCATCTGTTGCTTATTTTTTACTGCAGCTTAGGGCCTTTTAATATGAGCTGGTTGACCGGGCTGGCCCGGTTTCCGAGATCTCGCCTATTCCTCTTTCCTTTGTAAAAATTTTGATGTGTTCATAAAAGAAGGCGCGCCAGCCCGGTTACCGAGATCTCGGCAACCGGGATGAAAATTTTCCCATGTGAACACTCCAGCCCGGTTACCGGGCGAAAGTGTTTTTGACAAATTAGCTTCGCTTTCGAAACTGGACGGCCAAAATGGCATAATTTTGTCGTGTATGCATTTCCACTTCAAAAGTATTCGAATTAGCTTTATTAGGAAAATAACTATTCGGCATGACCCTTGCCATCTTCAGTTTATTAAGAATTGAAAATCTAGGGCAATATTTGTACCCAAGCTACAAATACAATAATAGAAATGAATACAATAACAAAAGATAAACGGTAAAGTCGTTACAAAGTGGCAGGTACTGTCTGGAACAGTAATTATTCACAGTGTGAGCTTTAGACCGTTATTAATAAAACAAAAGGTTAAAATAAAAACATGTTTACATGCTGCACCTGAGTGTTTAAATCGGGTTTTAAACTGTTAATGTATAAAGCATCTATTTATTTAAGAAAATAAACTGTTTTAGCAGAATCCAAAAATTTGAAAACAATCAGATGTGTATAAATTTTTGCAGTCAAATGAACTGTTCACGTGTTTAAAGACTTGTGAGTTTTTATCATACTTTCATGGGATCGTTCATCTCGCCCCGAAATGAAAAGCAATGATCGAAAACTCGGAGCTGTCCGTACGCGGGGTCCGGATGGGAAAATCCGGACCGCTGAAGCGCGCGGAATTAGCCAATCAGATTCAACGATTTAGGATTCCGGACCACTGAGATGCTTCAAAAAAATAAACTTAGTTGTGTGTTTGCTTGAGAAGTTGCATTTCATTTCAATGTCTGCATAGAAAGTTATAACTTTTTGAAAATGGCATTTGGTGAGTAAAAAGTTAAGCTGGCCATTGTTGGCTGATATATAACTGAAATTTGTTGCGATGGTCTGTTGGAGGGTTGCGATGAATAGAAGACCTTATTAGCTAACGATACTGTTAATTTTCCAGTATTATTCTCAAGGAGTGTAAACTTATTATGCCAAAAAGTAGAATATCAGAGTTGGTAAACCGAAGGTAATTTTCTTTCGGCCTAGTATACCGGTGTTATTTTGTTACCATTGCTGTTGCGATGGTTATTCTGAAAGTTGCGATGAATAGTACATCTAGTTCTTTGCCTGCTTGTTTATTTTATTTGAATGTCGGTATAAAAAGTTATTACGTTTTGAAAATGGCACCTCGTTGGGTAAAACGATGCGTCTTCCATATTTTATAAGCTGATATACATTGAGCATGTGTTGCGTTAGGCGAGTAAAATATTGCGATGGCTACAGCATCGAGTGAAATATCACATCTGCAAAGAATCGCATTTTTCACTTACTTTTCTTGACGTCATAACGGTACAAACTTCGCATCCCTTGCACAACGAAGAAAATGTGACAAGAAAAGCTATTTTTAACAACAAATTAGAAATATATATTTTGTTTTTGTTCTAGCACTTTATTTGCTGTATCTGCATTAGGCACAAGTCTGTCAATTCCTCTCATGCGGATTTTTTTTTTTAATTTGGACCGATCAAAGGCAGTTTAGATACCAAATGCGAAATCGGTAACCGGTAACCAGATTCCAACTGGTTTCAAAATCCCCATCACAATTTATAATAATCACAATTTATAATAAGTTTGATTTTACCTTCTTGGAATGTTGTAAAAAAAATAGCGTTGAATAAAGTTTATTATGAAATCTGCTACGTTTTCTTTGACCTTTGTGGCACACAGCGTGACACCGATAATCTTCTGTTTGCTAGCGATCACAGAAACTTCGCTTTGAACTTCAAATTAGCATAAACTAGAGCGAATAGCGGGAGGGAAGGCTGGAGTTGATAAACGGCGGCGAACGTGGTGCTAATGCTTCGTAAAAACTAAAATCACGTAAGATAGCCACTATCTAAAAATTTAGTTTTTACGGAGCGTTAGCACAAAGTTCACCGCCGTTTATCAGCTCCTGCCTCCCCTCCAGCCATATCTTGCAATAGTTTTGCCGATTCCAAAACTTAACTAGTAGTAGTAGTAGTAGTAGTAGTAGTAGTAGTAGTAGTAGTAGTAGTAGTAGTAGTAGTAGTAGTAGTAGTAGTAGTAGTAGTAGTAGTAGTAGTAGTAGTAGTAACTTTATTTATACACGGTAAATTCATCAGTTCAGTCAATTATAAAATACTAATGATAATAAATACAATACTAAAAACTAAAACAATACTAATTTATACTAACAAAACTCTGCTTTACATGAATGCCGTGTGCTATAAAAGGTAAAAAATTTTGTGACTAAGAAAAATGATGTCGGCAACCAATTCGAAAACCATTGAGAGTTTGTGCTTGCCGCAAATCATGTGGTAAGCTGTTCCAAAGCACCGCACCTTGGTAACTAAAACTGTTTTTTAGATAGTTTGTGCGGGGCAAAGGAACAGCGAGTTTGCCCACGGTGTCTCTCAGTTCGTATTGAGTTATATTATTCCTATCAGTAAAGATAGATTGCAAATAGGTAGGTACAAGACCGTTGAGAGATTTGTACACCATTATTGCTTCTTGTATTTGCCTTTGAGATTCCAATCCCTTCCAGCCGAGCCGTTCAAAGAGAAGTCCGGCATTTGTGTCATAGCTGGAAAAGGTTAGAATACGTGCAGCGCGGTTCTGCAATTTTTGCAGTTTGTCAGAAAGGGTCTTATTACAGTGTCCCCAAACAACACTACAATAATCAAAATGAGGCTGTATTAAGGCACTGAAAACAGAATGCAGCGTGCTTTGAGGAACAAATCGTCTACACCTCTTTAAAGCTCCCAGGCCAGATACAATTTTCTTAGCAATGGACTCGATGTGCACATTCCAAGAGAGATTTTCGTCAATGTGCACACCAAGAGATTTAGTGCTAGAAACTTGCTTTATAGATTTATCATCAATTGAAAGGCTAGGAGATTTGTCAAAAGTACTTAACCTTTGTCTCGACCCGATTAACATAAATTCTGTCTTGCTTGCATTTAATGTTAATTTGTTCGCGACAAGCCATTCATTGACCTTAGCTAGGTCGCGATTTAAGACCACATTAATCGTGTCGACACAGTTACTGGCAAAGGTCAAGTGAGTATCGTCAGCGTACATTCGAGGCTTAGAGATTGAGAGACAATTAGGGAGATCGTTAATATAGATTAGAAAGAGTAGTGGCCCTAAAATTGTTCCCTGTGGAATCCCACAAGTTAGTGATTGGCTGTTAGAGAGCGAACCATTTACGAAACATTTTTGTTTACGATTATCCAGATAAGAACGAAACCAACAATGCGAAATTCCTTGTACGCCATATTCATGTAATTTAGATAAAAGAATATGGTGATCGACAGTGTCAAACGCCTTTTTCAGATCCAAGAAAACTACTGCGTTGACACTGCCTTTGTCAATATTGTAAGCCCAGTCATTCGTTACCTCAAGCAAAGCGGTAACTGTAGAATGAAGGGAACGGAAACCAGATTGTTGATCTGATAACAACCCATTTTTAGTGAGGTAATCGTAAATTTGATCGTATATAATTCGCTCAAAAACTTTCGCTACGACAGGTATAATCGAAATGGGACGATAATTATTAAGATCAGAGCGAGCCCCCCGTTTAAAAAGTGGAATAACTTTACAGCATTTCCACTCATCGGGGAACACACCTGAATTTATTGAGCAATTAAAAATAGAGCAAAGAGAATTAGCGATCAAGTCTGCACTTTCACGTAGCAGTCTTGCTGAAATCTTGTCAAGGCCAGTTGCCTTAGATTTACAAAGTTTAGATAGCAGCAAAGACACTTTTGAGGGATTAGTATTGTTAAGTATAAAGCGGTCCTGAGTACCCTTAACATATTGTAAATGAGATAAGCCATTTGTGCCCGATTTAATTTCATTCGCGAGTTTGGGACCAACAGTAGCAAAATGGGTATTAAAGGTTTCTGATAAGAGCTGAGAATTATAAATAGACTCACCCTCATTTTGGATTTCTTTGATATTTGAATTTGCGGTTTTCCTTGATGTAAGCTCATTTACAATACGCCAAGTTTGACGAGAATCCCCCTCATTTTCATGTAGTGCATCCTTATAATAGGTTTCCTTAGCTAATTTTATATCGATATTTAATTGGTTACGGCACTGCTTGAATCTAAGCCAATCGGAAGCATCTTTAGATTTTGATGCTTTTAATTTAAGAATGTCTCTGTCATGCATCCGTTTTTTCAATTCAGGTGTGATCCATGGTGATCTGAACGCGCGAGTGCGCTTAACTCGCAGTGGGGCATGCTTATCAACACATTGCAAAAACATTGTTTTCCATGCTTCCCACATTGCATTGGGGTCAACACAATTTTCAATGCTGCTCCAATTTTGATGAAAAATATCATAACGGAAGCCGACAGAGTCAAAATTCTTAAATTTCCGATAATACACAGTATTGTGACCCTTATTAGAAAGATCGGTAGATACTTTACGAAAGGCGTAGACGAGACTGTGGTCACTAATACCAATGTGAGAGACACCGGAGCAAACCACCCTGTCTGGACAATTCGTAAAAATAACATCAATTAAAGTGGACGACTTTTCCGTAATGCGTGTAGGTTCAGATATTAGCTGATGCATACCATATACATTCGCAATATTTAACAGTAATTTGGTGTCATTGTCAGGCTCATGAGCATTAATATTACAATTCAGATCTCCCAAAACCCAATATTCTACATTTTCGGAATCCAGTTTACCTATCAACGCTTCAAAATGCCTAAATATGTCTACCAGCGAATTAGGTGGCCTGTACCAAGTGGTGACAACAAAAGGCTTGGATCTAGGCTTCCTGATTTCTATGGTAACGGTTTCAAGTTCAGTAGAAAGATCTGAACGAATCGAATAATTTATTGTCGAACGAACATAGAAGCATACCCCCCCTCCACATCTGCCTTTGTGATAGCGATCACTACGTATTAATTCATATCCAGGGATATAAACTTCGTCATCGTTCACTGTGCTATCGAGCTTAGTTTCATTGATAGCTAACACATCAATTGGACGGTCGGCAAGCAAAACTCTCAATTCTTCAATATGAGCTAACAAGCTATTGATATTCAGCGAGGCAAGTTTAAAGCCACGTTTAGGGGGCAAAACTTCATACGTATCAAGGTTTTCGTGGTTTTCGATTGGGCCGAACACAGATAAAGGTCAATGCTTACTTAAATAATTGGCAAAATTATTATACATTGTATTTGTACCTGCCTCATTTAAATGCAGTCCTCCTCTATTAAGTTCAGCAGTGGTTATATTATCGTGACGGATGATGCTGTAGCCTCGTTGACCACAAAACTGGCGAAGTCTTCTATTTACTTCTTTGACAGCTTCTTTAGATGAATCATCAGCCCTTGTAATAAGTTCAGAGACCACCACTCGAGAAGCAGATTCGTTCGTAATAAAACGCGCTAAATCAACAATGTTTTCAGCAATTACTTGGGGTTGTAGCTTGCCTACGTCATTGGTGCCAACATGTAACAAGATTTCATCAGGATTTTTAGCAATCGTAGGCTTCACATAGTGCGACATGTCAGAGGTTGTTGCGCCTGCAAAGGATTTAACAACTCAAAACGCTTGAGTTACACACGAAAAACAATTCATTTCTTTCTTAAAGGAACTCTATATATATGCATATGACCTTAAAAGGAAAATTGGTCGGAAGATCAAATTTATGACGAGCTTTGGCCTTCAAAAAAAAAATATGCAAATTAGCTTAGAGGAGATTGAATCTCCGCTAAGGTAATTAAGATCAGTAACATAAGAACAAAGTTCGCACGTTGAATTGGCGCAATGTACAGTATTCTATTCACCAACATTCATATTCATGCTCAGTTGTAATAAGGTGTGGGAAAAATGATTGATCAGCGGATTAAGCCAAGCTGGAACAGCTTGGCTTAGAAGGTGTTCAAGATACGACCCACGCGATTTTTGGGTGGGAGGGGAGGGTGGGCCGTTCACCTCTTCGTGGCTCCGCTGAAAACTGAGCTAGAATGAACTATTTTCGTGCCAAACCAGAATTTATCATCGGCAGTTACGTAATTGCACGTGAGATTGCCCAACTAACCATGAAATACCCATTATTAAGTGTATTTCAACTTCGCATATCATTATGAGTGTTATGAATAGTATTCTATTCACCAACATTCATATTCATGCTCAGTTGTAATAAGGTGTGGGAAAAATGATTGATCAGCGCCCAGCAGCCTTCACTGTCTCTTTAATAGTCGTTAATTGTTGCACAGCGGCATTCATCCTCTTACAACTCTCCCCAATCCTCAATTCTCAAATCTCTCCCATAACTTAAAAGTTCTAAGTACAGTGAAACACACCTACACATTTTGCAATTATAATCAACTAGACTATTGTGTACTTCCGTAACAACATCTTTCTCAGGAAAGAAACGATGGCGCAAAGGTTTATTCGTTACAAAACAACACTCTAAACACATTGTCCTTAAACACATTCATGGGAGGCTCGTTTGAATCGTATGATTCTCCTTTAAAGCTACCTTTAAAGTGCTTGAAAAACGGCTGAATCGAAACCTTGTCCCTTATCCATCCGAGAATCTGTGCTTGCTGCGGAGAAGGGCTCTCTCGTTCGATGTACTGCCAATACTCGAAATGATTATGCAACTCCCCAGCTCGAAAGCAATTTGGATCACGGAACAACAACTCCGAAATATCACCAATTAGCTCTCCCATCTGTATTCTCTGTAATCTATCATGGTCACAGGCTGTCCTCTCTCTCCCGACCCCGACGGGGTTCCCCGGCGTAACAATCAACCCAGGACATTGGAATTTCAATTTCTTCACTTGTAACTCCTGAAGTCGAAGGTCCAAAGACTCAGATTTTCCCAACACCACATGCTTCCCTAGAAAGGGCAGTGAGAAACACTTTAAAACGCTTATTCGCACGAAGTCTAGGACCATCATGATTTAAAACAAACCCCGTCAAAGTCAGCAGAGAGATAACAGCTTTGACCAGCGAGGCTGGAGGGCTCTTGAATCAAGGATACCCTTTTTTCAAAAACGTTAAAACTATGCTGACAAGATAGACAGAGCAAAATATACCCTAGATTGATTTCAACACACACAAGGCTTGTTTATTATTGCGAAGAAAACATTATTACAACACACAGCCTTGCCAAGGTGTCTAACAACCTTTATAACACTGGTGCGATCTGACACAATCTACTTGTCTGATTTGAGAGACGGTTTGCTTTGACCGGACTTCCTATCAGGGCAGTTAGCCTTAATATGACCCCGCCTATTACAACAATAACATCGCATGTTGAAAGGACGTGAGGAACATGCCACACCGGCACCTCTATCCTCCCTCTCCGGTCGAGATTTCTTACAATTTGATTCCTCTACTTTACACACAATGTCTAGGACCTTCTCATGGTCCTTATCTCCTAACAGGCGCATAACAAGACCCTTGAAGTGGTCTTTCGACGAATCCACCTTCTCCCCAGTTGTCTGATAGACGACCCGATAGTACTTCTTCCTATCATGGTTGCCGTCAGCGGCTTTATTTGTTATGCAGAGTCTCTAGCATCTCCAGAACTTCATATTTGTTAAATTCTGACTACGTTCTACGAGATTTTCGGATGACACATAGGTAACCAACTGCACTGATTGCTTCAATTGTCTAACCTCCTCACGCGATCTCTGTTAAGAGACAAAGAGACTCTAAATCATCTCTCAACTTGATGTGTAAAGCACTTAGTATTATTAACATAATACGAATAAAGCAAGCTCGCGGCCTTTCCCTAGTTCAACTAGACGCCAACCAGCCCCACCGAATGAATCGCCTACCTCGCTTGTCGTTTGTAAACATCCAACGGCCACACCAGCCGAAGGAAATAATACAAATAAGCGAGCTCGAAGCGTTCCCCAAGTTAAACTAGACGCCGACCGCTAGTTCACCAACTAGCCACCGCCGAAATAAATCGGCTCCCTCGCTTCTACCATTTGTAAACATCCAACGACCACATTAGTCGAAGGAAATAATTCAAATAAGCGAGTCCTCGGCGTTCCCCTAGCTAAGCTAGACACCGACCGCTAGTTTGCCAACTAGCCACCACCGAAATAAATCGGCTCTCTCGATTGTACCACCTGCAAACATCCAACGACAACATAAGCCGAAGGAAAATACAAATAAGCGAGTCCGCGGCGTTCCCCTAGACAAACTAGACGCCGACCGCTAGTTTACCAACTAGCCACCACCGAAATAAATCGGCCAACTCACTTTTACCATTTGTAAACATCCAACGACCACATAAGTCGAAGGAAATAATACAAACAAGCGAGTCCTCGGCGTTCCCCTAGCTAAACTAGGCGCCGACCGCTAGTTCACCAACTAGCCACCGCCGAAATAAATCGGCCAACTCACTTTTACCATTTGTAAACATCCAACGACCACATTAGTCGAAGGAAATAATACAAACAAGCGAGTCCTCGGCGTTCCCCCAGCTAAACTAGGCGCCGACCGCTAGTTCACCAACTAGCCACCGCTGAAATAAATTGGCTATCTCGCTTGTACCACTTGTAATCATCCAACGACCACATAAGCCGAAGGAAATACAAATAAGCGAGTCCACGGCGTTCCCCTAGTTAAACTAGGCGCCAACGGCTAGTTCACGAACTTGCCACGCCGAATAAATCGACAACCTTTCCAGCAGTTTCGATAACAGACTTTGGAGATCTTTGGACCATCCCAAATCCTTTTAACAGTCTCTCAACTTCGCTGCATGAGAAAACCTAAGAGATACGACAGACAAGGAATTATACAACGAAGTGTCAAATAACGACTGAAAGACAACTACCTCCAGCTCTTGAGGTTAAGCCGCGTTCTCATTCCCATCTTGGCCAACTGGCGAATTCACGACTGGTTCCACATGACCACCGAGTGGCTGAACTTCAGGTTCTGCACGTTGACCTTCAGCCATAACGAACTTGTATAAGAAAAATCGCGTGGGTCGTATCTCAATACGAAGAAGAGTTCACCTCTTCGTGGCTCCGCTGAAAACTGAGCTAGAATGAACTATTTTCGCGCCAAACCAGAATTTATCATCGGCAGTTACGTAATTGCACGTGAGATTGCCCAACTAACCATGAAATACCCATTATTAAGTGTATTTCAACTTCGCATATCATTATGAGTGTTATGAATAGTAAGGTGTCAGATATGTCATTCGCGGCTTCCCTGGAGAGAGAGAAGAAAGAAACAGATATAAGTTGGTGCACGAGGTCAATTTTCCTCTTTTAAATACGACAAAGAGAGATTATCCAAGGAAAACAGCAAACACCGAAGTGCGAGATTCTGCCCATGAAAGCAAAAAAAATAGTGCAGGGTTAATATTCTGCCCACAGATAACAACAGTTCAGTGAAGAACTGACTACCCAAATAGGACAGAATAATTATGCGCGAGGTTAATATTCTGCCCACAGATAACAACAGTTCAGTGAAGAGCTGACTACCAGAAGTCCATAACTAGAAGTCTACATCTCTGGTAATAGGCTTTGAGATATGTCTTTCGCGTGTACCTCGCGTTCCTCGCGTGTAGGCTATTTTTAGAACAGCTTTGCCGCGAACAAGTAGCCAATCACATTGAAGTATTTTTTAATTCGCGCCTTTGATTGGTTGAACAAATTTTTAAAGAAAAGCAGAACTGCAGAGGACGAGTGAACTCGAGCGAACGGCATTACGAAATTTCTGTTTGTTGGTCATCGTAATTTCCGTTTTGTGAGGATTAAATCGTCCGGACAAGAATGATCAGGCCATCTTTCATCGATGACGATAGCATCGAAGTTGTAAAAATTCGGAGCATCCAAATAAGCGAGAGGACCTCAGTGTTTTGGAGTCAGAATACGAAATGGTAGCGGGCAAGATAGACTAATTCCGAGTCAAATTCAAAATGCGAAGACACTAAAGATTAATGGTACTCTCAAGATGAAGACAGCCATTAAGAGAGCAAGTGCATTTTGGCACAGGTTCGTTGCTATTTTGAAAAACAAAACCTTGTTCCTGAAGCGCTCGACATCGAGCGCGGAATTAACAGAATGAAGTTTGATTCGTTTGAGAACAACGTTCAGAGAAAACGACAAGTTTGGCGAGTTTCGCATGTTTTTGGAATTATAAGGACGGCATGAAAACAAAAGACTGACTAAGGTAATGTACTTGTTTTAATATGAATAGAAATACGAGTTTAATTCATCGAACAATGATAATTTCATTCACATCCGTCAAAAGTTTAATTCAAGTTGTGCTTCTCGGGCACTTTGCAGTGTGCAGCTATTGTGTTGTGTATATGTTGTTCAGTATTTTAACACGAGGATATGCTGTACAAAATAAAGACACACTTAACTACTAAAAGTTTGGGGAACTTCTGTTCATAAATTCTCTCGTAAATTATAAAAAGTCGACCTGTTTGTTTTGTGAGTTTGTCTACGGAAACCCGGCGACGGGTTGCTTTTTCACTCGCCTTCAAATGCCACTGAACAGACGTTTGAAATCACTATCTACGATACTACTTCTGTCGAAATGTGAGAATTAAAGAGAATGGCCTGTCAAGTGTTTTGATGTGATTTGATTTATTTCACCTGCCACTTTCCAAAATATTCGGCCGCAACTTAGAACTCCAATCGTGTCGAAATAGTGGGTTACGTCATTTTCTCGCGAGACATCAGTTTCTAAAAATAGCCTACACGCGAAAGACATAGCACGCGCCCCAATACCAGATGTAGACTTCTAGTTATGGACTTCTGTGACTACCCATTTATGACAGAATAATTATGCGCGAGGTTAATATTCTGCCCACAGATAACAACAGTTCAGTGAAGAACTGACTACCCAAGTAGGACAGAATAATTATGCGCGAGGTTAATATTCTGCACACAGATAACAACAGTTCAGTGAAGAACTGACTACCCAAGTAGGACAGAATAATTATGCGCGAGGTTAATATTCTGCCCACAGATAACAACAGTTCAGTGAAGAACTGACTACCCAAGTAGGACAGAATAATTTAGCGCGAGATTAATATTCTGCCCACAGATAACAACAGCTCAATAAAGAACTGACTACCCAATTATGACAGAATAATTTAGCGCGAGGTTAGTATTCTTCCAACAGATAACAACAGTTCAATAAAGAACTGACTACCCAGGCAAGACAGAATAATTAAGCGCGAGGTTAATATTCTGCCCACAGATAACAACAGCTCAATAAAGAACTGACTACCCAAGTAGAGCAAAATATAAATTAGCGCGCGTTTAGCACAGGCCAAAGTCTATAATATTGCGCTTAGCGTTAGGCAGCCAAAATAAAATTGACTATCCAAATTGAGGTTGATATTCCACAAACATTATTATATTATTAAGAAAAACAAAATTAAAACGTATAACTTATAAATTTTCTAAAAAAAACTTACCAGTGCGGTTTTGTGCTTCCATAACATCATGGATGAACAGCGAAGCCGCGAAGTTTGCGCAACCTCGTATTTCCCGCCAGAATTAATGTAACTGGTTACATTGATCAAAGACGAAAATGTCGAATGTCTTATTTTCATTAGACGAAACGCTTGCATATTCGTAGGCGTCGCATTCGGGGTTCGTCCTCTGTTATGCTTGAAATACAACGAGGGACATAATACCAAGAAAATGCAATGAAGGTGCGCATCAATACTCCTCAGGCGAATCCATGAAAGTAGCGCTCTTCATTTGTTCCTCCTGTTTCCGCATGTAGAAATTACTATTGATATAGCTACTACTGATTTCAGTTTTCTTCGCTCACATGCATGTATACCGTATACAGATGTAACTTACCAGAATCGATTTATACGTGCGGCTTTGTTATGGAAAATCAGTGACGCGCTTCTAGTCGCGCCATACACTGTAGACCACTATAGTAGTGATACAAAAATGCCGGCTCAAACACGACAGTGTCCCCTGGAAGATCTTGTGAAAGAATAATCATCGCTTGCAGGTCTCATAAACACCTTTATAATCCATCAAATATTTTTCGCGCGCGCGATTGGTCTAAACACGTCACGTGATGCAGCTAAAACTGGGGACTATCAAATGATATTCCCCAGTTTTCGAACTTTGCGATTTACGTTCGCAGGTTTAGTTTTTATCCCGAGTAAATTGTTAAAATGAATAAAACTAAACACTTTGAACATACTAATAATATTTTGAGCGCTGACAGAATTTCTTTGACGTTTAAAAGCTTTGAGAAAAGGTCTCCCAAAATGCGGCCTTGTAAAAAATATTTGAAGGATACTAAACACAATAGCATCCATTTGGCTTCAAAAATATGCACGGATATTTGTCCTTGGACATTATCTGTTCCTCGAAGCTCACAGTTTTCCTCGAGCTTCGCTCTCGGAAAACTGTTCGCTTCCTGGAACAGATAATGTCCGCGGACAAATATCCGTGCATATTTTCGCACCAAATGGAGACTATTGTTTATGTATTGGCACTTAAGCAACGAGAATTCCATGAGAATACGAACTGAGTACATTACTACCACACGTCGCCTTTTCCGAAACAGCGAATGTAGAAACTGCGTGACAAAAGAGACAGACCTTCGGTTCAGTTTCATGTCACATCTCTTGGCGTGCGGTGACAAGTCATGTACAAGATTAAAAGACCTCCTGGACAGATTTTTTTTTGGAGGTCAAAGCTCGTCATTAGCAATTCGGCAAATGTCACGCCAAAATCAACCATCTGTCAACCCCTTTTGTATTCTCGATCGAAATAGATCTTCTGCAATAATTTATCTAACCACAAGCCTGCGGGACGCCACAACAAGCTTTTGGGAGCCATTGCTTAGATTAGACTGTCTGCGACGCAGGCTAGACCGTGTTGCAGTTTGGCATACCGTATTTTCTCAATTAAACGCCGGACCCCGATTAAACGCCGGCCTCGTATAAACGCCGGGTAAAAACGGTTGTTTTTAAAATAAACGCCGGGGGCGTTTAATCGAGGCCCCGGCGTTTATTTGCGTTCGAACCAACAAGTTGCTTTTCTCATTAAATAGTACTACTGCGACATACTAGTACGCTATGGTATTTTGATAATCTTAAAAACGTTTATGCGGAACTTAAAACTTTGCACCCATACTTGCTCCTATTTTTTAGATATTATTTGCGTTCTCTCTGCCGCATATCCTGAATTACAACATTCAAGAACTGTATATAATGCTGTTATTTTTGGTAATAATATTCCTCAAAGACTTAGGGACAGTTTTCCAGGGCCGGTACGAAGGGAAAACTCGTTCTGCGTTGACAAACTGCCCTTGGTCTAGGAGAATGGGTGATAATAAATCAGTCTGAAAAAAAAATCGGAAAACTGCACTTCATACATAAACGCCGGGCCCCGATTTAACGCCGGCTTCAAATAAACGCCGGGTCCACAAGGCCAATTTTGAAATAAACGCCGGGGGCGTTTAATTGAGAAAATACGGTATCCTCGTTTTCTTAATTCATTTTCCGAGTTCAGTGGCTAATAGCCACTTCAAATAAAAAACAGTCGTGGCACATAGTAGCCTGATTCTCAGACGTCCGAGGTCGATCGCTTTCCCTCTCTCCCTTTCCATTTTGGATTTGACTCACGAGGTGAAGTCGCATTCCATACATATGGTACATCCGTTCTGATTGGTGAAAATTGACAATGGCTCTGACGTCATGAACACGACCTCGCACAGAGTATTACCAGACGGGAGAGGGAGAGAGGGGAAGCGATCGACCTCGGACGTCTGAGAATCAGGCTAGGCACATAGGACCTTGGATCACTCTATTTTCAGTCATCATTTGTATTTCGCCGTCATCGGCGATCAAAATTTATTCATAAAAAATATGCATGATATAGCGATGTTAAATACTACAGTACCTTCAACATATATTTACTTTACAGGTTCAGCCCAATATTTGGACTTTTATGATTAAGGGACGGACCATTTCAAAAGTGATGGGGGCGGGGACATTTTTAGCTTGCAAGAATTTTTTGGGGCCCATCGCCTGTACAAGAACATTTTAAGGCCCCCATTAAATGCGATCATCTATCAGCTATCGCTGATCATATCATTACCACGGGCCATAACATCAAATGGGATCATTTTGACATTCTAGCGTCCGGCAAAACTGACCTCCATTGTAAAATTAAAGAGACCTTATTCATTTAAGAGCTACAACCCTCATTAATTGCCAACGTTGGCAGTGATCGGTTGTTGCTCTATTAACCTAAGCGATAATATTAAGTTACTGCTGTAGTCAATCGTTAAGTGTTTAGTTAGCTAGTTAAGGAAACTTGCTTTAATTTCCCAAAATCAAATGTCACGTTATCTCCAATCAGGATGAATGGTGCCCACTCACAAACCTTGGTAAAGCAGTTATCTCTCATCCACTTCATGGTTTCATAAAGAGATTCACTGGCACTTTTCCCACAAACAAGGTGCTCGTAGAAGCGACCCATCAGTTGCTCTGTTGCACTGTCTTGTATGGCCCACAGTGCCACCAGTACTGAACGTGCACCGGATCCTAAGAACGATCGAGCGATTCCAACCACTCCCTCGGCCCGAATCTGTCCACGTCCACTGTGATAGCAACTAAGTACCACCAACTTAGCTCGCAGTCGTACTTTCGAAATGTCAGACATTGTCAATAAGTACTCTTCTTCTTTAAGAATCTTTCTGGTACGGCGTAGAGGGGAAAGGGCAATCTCTCCTCTTTCGGCATTACCATGTGCAGCAAAGTGTATCAGACTCACTGAATGCAACCTTCCAAGTACCGCCTGCTTGGTTGCGCACTGTCCTAACAAAGGCTGTACGCCCAGCAGTTCTCCAATCATCTCTGCTTCTTTCCTTGCACAAGGCAATGGTTTTAGGTTCTCAACACGTCCCCTGTAAAGTACCCGACCAACATCAGGGTCACCCACTATCAGTGCACCAGTTTGACTGTGATAGTCTGATGGACTGTCCTGAATGAGCTTGAGAGTCGACAATGAAGGAACTATGCGGATCCTGAAAGTGTCTGATAAAAACTTTCCACCTTTATCACTTAACGCTGCAAACGGAACTTGATTTAACGATCGATCAGGAACGATGATGATTTCGAGCTCCTCAAGTAAGTCAGCCACAGGAGCGATGAGCATTCTGTAACACAAAGACAGGCTCGATTCCTCATTTTGACTTTCTTCAAGGTGATCCTCTACGAGTCGCCAAGCTGACTGGCTCTCTTCCTGGCATGATTTCAGTTCTGACTCAATGTCATTTAACGATCGATCTTCGCAATCCTCCTCGGGTAAAGTGCCAAAGCTGCGAAAGCATTTGGTAAAAAAGTCATCAAAACTGTCAGTTAATCCGCCTGGTGCAAGGTTTTCGTTTATTCCTAGTGTACGGAAATAAATGACTCCGCTGGTTTTAATAATCCACAAAAACAAATCTTGAACATGATAAGAAATGTACAGGCAAGAACAATTACTTTCCTTTCTCAGGATGTTTTCAATGCCAATCCACGATTGAGGATTAGCTGAAATTTGCGTTTCAACAGAGTACTGAGTCGCCATCAATTCTGCTAGGGCTCTAGCCCGTGATAGCTCTAAAACATAAAGAGCATTGTTAGGAAATCCAGAAAAACAAAAGAAGGCACTGAGAGTCTGATAAGGAAAATCGTGAACGTCTAAAAGTGATATTTTAAACTGATCGTTGTCTTTCAAAAACCCGCGCAAGTCTTCGCTTTTACCAACAAACAAAAGCAGACAGTCAAACGATTCCTTCTTCTTTTCTTGGGATAACTTTAAGACTGTCAGGTTAGAAAGAAGTTGAAGCTCTAAGTGAAGGTCTTTGATATCTTTACTGATCGAAAGTGCCGTCTCAAGATAACGTTCGGCCATGACATAGTCACCTAAACATCGAAACACGCTTCCTAAGTTTCCGTAATCTGCTGCTTCTCCCTCTTTATCACCGATTTCAACTCTGATCGCAAGTGCTTTTTCAACATATTCTCTAGCTTTGTAATATTCACCAACGGATTTAAATACAGCTCCTAAGTTTCCGTAATCTGCTGCTTCTCCCCCTTTGTCGCCAATTTCAATTCTGATTGCAAGTGCTTTCTCAAGATATTCTCTAGCTTTGTCATATTCACCAAGTGATTGAAACACAGTTCCTAAGTTTCCGTAAGATGATGCTTCTCCTTTTCTGTCACCAATTTCAACTTGGATCGCAAGTGCTTTCTCAAGATATTCTCTAGCTTTGTCACATTCACCAACGGATTGAAACACAGTTCCTAAGTTTCCGTAATCTGTTGCTTCTCCATTTTTATCACCAATGTCAACTCTGATCACAAGTGCTTTCTCAAAATATTCTCTAGCTTTGTCATATTCACCAACGGATTGAAACACAGTTCCTAAGTTTCCGTAATCTGTTGCTTCTCCATCTTTATCACCAATTTCAACTCTGATCGCAAGTGCTTTCTCAAAATATTCTCTAGCTTTGCCATATTCACCGACTGATTGAAATACAGTTCCTAAGTTTCCGTAAGATGATGCTTCTCCTTCTCTGTCACAAATTTCAACTCTGATCGCAAGTGCTTTCTCAAGGTATTCTCTAGCTTTGTGATATTCACCAAGCGATTGAAACACAGTTCCTAAGTTTCCGTAAGATGATGCTTCTCCTTTTCTGTCACCAATTTCAATTTTGATCGCAATTGCTTTCTCAAGATATTCTCTAGCTTTGTCATAGTCACCAACTGATTGAAACACAATTCCTAAGTTTCCGTAAGATGATCCTTCTCCTTTTCTGTCACCAATTTCAATTTTGATCGCAAGTGCTTTCTCAAGACATTCCCTAGCTTTGTCATATTCACTAACTGATTCAAACACAATTCCTAAGCTTCCGTAACATGATGCTTCTCCTTTTCTGTCACCAATTTCAACTTGGATCGCAAGTGCTTTCTCAAGATATTCTCTAGCTTTGTCATATTCACCAACGGATTGAAACACAGTTCCTAAGTTTCCGTAATCTGTTGCTTCTCCATCTTTATCACCAATTTCAACTCTGATCGCAAGTGTTTTCTCAAAATATTCTCTAGCTTTGCCATATTCACCGACTGATCTAAACACAGTTCCTAAGTTTCCGTAATCTGTTGCTTCTCCATCTTTATCACCAATTTCAACCCTGATCGCAAGTGCTTTCTCAAAATATTCTCTAGCTTTGCCATATTCACCGTCTGATCTAAACACAGTTCCTAAGTTTCCGTAAGATGTTGCTTCTCCTTTTCTGTCACCAATTTCAATTTGCATCTCAACTGCTTTCTCAAGATACTTTTTAGCTTTGTCATACTCACCAAGGGATTGAAACACAGTTCCTAAGTTTCCGTAAGATGATCCTTGTCCTTTTCTGTCACCAATTTCAACTCCGATCGCAAGTGCTTTCTCAAAATACTTTTTAGCTTTGTCATATTCACCAAGTGATTGTAACACAGTTCCTAAGTTTCCGAAAGATGATGCTTCGCCTTTTCTGTCACCAGTCTCAACTCTGATCGCAAGTGCTTTCTCAAGATATTCTCTAGCTTTGTCATACTCACCAAGGGATTTACACAAAGTTCCTAAGTTTCCGTAATTTGTTGCTTTTCCTTTTTTGTCACCAAATTCAATTTTGATCGCAAGTGCTTTCTCATAATATTCTCTAGCTTTGTGAAATTCACCAAGCGATTGAAACACAGTTCCTAAGTTTCCGTAAGATGATGCTTCTCCTTTTCTGTCACCAATTTCAATTTTGATTGCAAGTGCTTTCTCAAAATATTCTCTAGCTTTGTCATATTTACCAACGGATTGAAACACAATTCCCAAGTTTCCGTAATCTGCTGCTTCTCCCTCTTTGTCACCAATTTCAACTCTGATGGTAAGTGCTTTCTCAAGGTATTTTTTAGCTTTGTCATAATCACCAACAGATTGAAACACGGTTCCTAAGTTTCCGTAATCTGTTGCTTCTCCCTCTTTGTCACCAATTTCAACTGTGATTGCAAGTGCTTTCTCAAGACATTGTTTAGCTTTGTCATATTCACCGACGGATTGAAACAAAGTTCCTAAGTTTCCGTGAGATGATCCCTCACCTTTTCTGTCACCAATTTCAACTCTGATCGCAAGTGCTTTTTCAAGACATTCTCTAGCGTTATCATAATCATCAAGGAATTGAAACACAGTTCCTAACTTTTTGTAAGCTGTTGCTTCTCCCTTTCTGTCCTCAATTTCAATTTTGATCGCAAGTGCTTTCTCACAATAATTTCTTGCTTTGTCATATTTACCGACGGATTGAAACACAGTTCCTAATTTTCCGTAAAATGATGCTTCTCCTTTTCTGTCACCAATTTCAATTATGATCGCAACTGCTTTCTCAAGAAATTCTGTAGCTTTGTCATATTCGCCAAGATGATAAGACATAATTCCAAACTGTCCATAAGCGTATCCTTCTCCTCTTTTATCGTCTGTGTCTTTCATGATATTGATTGCTCTATGATAATATTCTCTTGCCTCTGCATATTTATACTGGCGTTCATAGATGCTGGCTAGTAAAATTGTTATACTTCCTTCCATATCTAGCTTGTCAAAAAGTTCTATTTTTTTAGGTACTTCATTATTTAGGAAGATCAAATATTCTTTGCATAACTCGATGGCTTTTAAGGCACGACCAGTGTTGGCAAGGAACGTAGCAACAACTAACCCTGCCAAGATTGTTCGTATGACTTGTAAAATGTCATCAATGTTGTTCATAACGACCTCTCCTGTAAGGTTCTCTTAAAAAAAATAAAAATCAAATTAAATTTTATCGCCACTTAATTACGCTTTTGTTTTATTAAGATAAACTTAGTATTCCAAACTGATCGCTGAATAATAATTCCAATTATAATTTCGATTTCGCTATTTTGGCAATCTAGCAGAAGATGAGTAAATCACTTTGTGCTGTTAGCAAGAAGAAAGCGAAGGTGACCAAAAATGCGAAATAAAATTTTTCCCAGTAGCCCTTTTGATCTTGACTCTCAGTGGTACATACGTAGGGTCAAAAAGGCTATCCAAATGAGACTCAAAGTGCTTATGAAGTTAAAAAATAATTACTTGTTATTTTAAAGGGGCTTTGTCACGGATTTTAACAGTATTTGAACAGCCATAATTTAAATTTGTTCCGAAGGAAACCAAATAATAATAGTCCATTTTTATTAACAATTGCTATATAAGAGCACCAGAACTGTTAACAAGCTGCAGATGGCCAGGATGGAAATGGATTACAACTTGAAAAGTTTAGCTAAACTTTTGAAGTTGTTTCCACACGTCTTCAAAAAATCGATATTTATAACCGTAGTTAGATTTCTATCCACATATCAAGGTTATATCTTCGTTTAGATGTTCAAAGGTAATGATTTTCATGGCTTAAGTTGCCTACCATTAATTTCAGAACAGTTTAGACCAAAAATCTGCAAAATCCCCGTGACAGAGCTCCTTGGCTTTTCAAAATAAAGAATGGCGTAATGTAGATTACAAAATATACAAAATAATATACGTTTTCCTTTGCCATGGCTACAGTTTTGCCGTAAAGACTTATTTTTATAAAAACTGACATTCCCATTTTATGCTTAAACAAAGGTGATAAACACCCAACAAGCTCAAGAGGAGAGTTAAGGTAATATGGTTACCACGTGTGTCTCTCTCCAGATCCTCTGTTCGAGTTCAAAAAGTTGCAAATGGAGATATGTGGTTTATAACAGAAGGAGACTGAAGCCAAGAGTGTTGCCATGGCAACAGCGCAACGGGTGTGCATTTTATGATAAACACTTATGGTGCCAAGTTTGAATAACACCACTCTAATATTTTAAGAGATATCCTTGATTCAGTGCTTCATCTTTTCGTGGAAAAATTTATGACGTCATTACTTCCCTCACTTGCATAATACAAAAACATAAATATCTCCAAATCGAAAGAAGACATTTCTAAAAGGAAAACGCCATTCTTCTTTTTTTTTTTGAAAACCTTTAAAAATAAGTGGTAATTATTTTTTACTTCATAGGCACTTCAAATAGATTAACAAGAATATGAGAGAAAGAGAAAGATTTGGTAGAAAATATTTAGAATCAGCTAGATCACCAACTTCAGCGAGAAAACTAATTCTGTTAAAACTCTAAGAGAGATCGTAAATAAACAAGTTGAAAAGTAATAATAATAATAATAATAATAATAACAATAATAATAATAATAATATCAATAATAATAATAATAATAATAATAATAATAATAATAATTCCCAAGTCGAATACCCAAAGAAAGATTTTTTGAGCTTCCAACGGGAGTCATACCCATGCCCTTCCAGATACCAGTTGACTCGTGGTGAGCGAGGTCAAATACTATAATCAGTGTCAAAATCTTAGTCATTTACTGCTTTTTCCTCACTTGGCACATCAAAATATTTAGTAACTTCCCTTCTCCCCCTTTTCGATGCTGCGTAGCATGCAAAAATTAATGCGTACGATTGCTGCCTATTTTTGCTTACAAACTGAAACGGAATGCACAAGGAGTTCGGCCACATTACGCAATCCAACATTGGAAGGGGGGATGGGGGTTGGTGTACCAACGCGTTTCGTCAAAGATTGTAGGTTCTTATGTGCGACACATGTCCTTCCATAACTGCAAGGCTCAATATGTCGAAATGATAAATGTGAATAATTAATAAGTGAAATGATGACATGGATAAAGTGAAACAAGAAGCGTTCTCAAGGTTATGGGTTCGGGTCCCGTTGGGGAAGTCAGAACATCTTCTTCTGAGTATCAGACTTCAGAACACTTCTTCATTCATTTCACTTTATCCATGTCACTATTTCCATTATCAATAATAATTCTATTTGATAAGATACACATGTCAGTGCTTAGTTTACTAAATATAAAAACTTGGACTTTGTTTCGGTTTATCCTTCATTTGACACTTCGTCATCGTTACATATGGGAGTGAACATTTTAATCATGTGACCTGAGTGAGTTTCTTGCTTCGCACGTGTTCGATAAATCTTTGAAAAAATCGTCGTTTTTATAGGGCAAGTCGTCGTTTATTCCGCACAGAATGTAAGTTACTTTGCTCCTTTAGTTTATCTTTCTTTTTTCCTTTACGTTTATTCGAATTTCTTGTATTTTTTCCTTAGTTTTCACCGGTAATGACGATAAGTTGAAATCGCTCGAATGTGATGTTGTAATTGTGTAATTGTGAATGTAGAAATGGAGTGTGAAACAATTCACACCGCGTCGAATTATCTGTGTGAACGCAACAACCAGTCGTATTACAAAAACAGGGCCAAAGAGAAAACAGCATTGAAAACTAATTTAGGAAATAGATAACTCAAAATCGCCAAATATGAAAGGCAAGAAGCAAAATATAGGTTGTCAGCAAAACATACCGTAAACACCCGCAGATAAGCCGCAGATAAGCCGCACCCTGAACTCAAATTTCGTAAAAGAACTATTTTTTTTTAAAGGAATCAAACGTAAAGTCTTTAGAAGTCCTCTTCATCGAACATAAACTCACTTTTAACATTGGAAGTCTTGGAACGGAACATCAAGGTCTTAACCATAATTTTAACGCTTTGATGTAATGAACATTGTTTTCCACCAACTTAAACATATGATTGATCTTTTTCTGGTATTTGTTGACAGGCATTTCTCCATCCAACGCAGTTTTTCTACAGATGTTTTACGTGACAACAAAAACAAGAACGCGTGTTGGTCGAACGTTCGTAGCTTAGCAACAAGGCATTAGATCGAACGTGTTGGGACTAGGGCGAGAACGTTAAAATGAATGTTTGTTTATTCAAGATGGAGATTCTGCCGTTTGTGCTGAGAGATTTGGGAGCCACCTGTCGGGGATAAACCTGTTGCCATCAAAGTGCTAAACGGCTGGAGTGTTCCGGTGCAGTATTGGAACCCCTGCCCCGTCTCAGACCAAAAAACCTCAAATTTGCTAAAAAGTTCAGTTTAGTTGTATACTCTATTTCAAACTGGGAGTGAAGATTTTCTTCAGAATACTACATCATTCGTTATTCATTTTCTCATAAATCAATAAGCAGAAGGATATAAATTTAAAATTATTTTTCTAGATTCAGCGACCCCATCTCATACTAACAGGACAAAATTGGAATACCATCACAGACCTGGAAGTCAAACATGGGATCCCATCCGGCAGCCCACACCCTTATAGGATATTTGTTGCGGTTAACGTTTACCATCGGTACAAACTGGTATTTTCTTTTGTTTTGATGTATGGTAATATATGACAATGAATATAAAACAAAGGAAAATACCACATTGTACCTTCGGTAAAATTGAACCAGCACAACAAGTATATGATATCCTCCCCACTCCTCCCTCATACGCGCACCTTTACAATCTCTCTAATTGTGTTTAAAATGTTATTTATTTATTTATTTATTTATTTATTTATTTATTTATTTATTTATTTATTTATTTATTTATTTATTTATTTATTTGAGAAATACACAAACCCTGGCTGGACCGACATGCAGTTATCATCAATTGACTAAAATATTTTAATATCCAGATTATTGCAAGAACCTTTATATACCCGAGTACAGCTTGTCGTTCGTATTTTTAACAGTCAAACATATGTCTGATGTGTGCCTGTTATTTATAGCTCTCTTCTTCACTGGTACATGAAATGAAAATAGCCGAGATTATCTCAAACTGCTTCACCACTACTGCTAGGTCAAGCCATAGTTAGTAGAAGGAGACTGGTTAGGAAATTCGGCGAAGTTCAAAGACATATGTCTTTGTTTGCGAATTTCAACGTCACGTGACATTGACCCTGCATACGACATTTCAAGATGGCGTCCATATAGCCGTGCGAACGGAGCGTTAGTTTCGAAGTCTTTTAACCGTGCTCTAAACCGTTTTCTGTCTTGCTTAGTTATTAGATTCGAAAAAAATTGCTCGTGAGTAGTTCTGCGGGATGCCAGGCGAACATTGTGCGGTTTTTGGCTGTTGATCGTGCCGGAGAACGAAAGGTATTGGCATAAACAAGCTACCGTCTGCGAAATCTCCATTGAAATCTTCTCCAAAGCGAAACAGATCATCCATACCGCCCGCCATCTTGTTTTGAGTGTGCAGGGTTAATGTCACGTGATAGGTCAGTTCAACATCAGAGAGCCGCTATTGTTTTAGTCCTTTGAAGTTCGCGGAGTTTCCTAACTAGTCTCCCTCTGCTAACTATGATCAAACGAATGACGCCAAAATCATTACACGTCGACAAGAGGGATTGTTCCCATTATTTGTCAAATGTTACCGTCAGTGTGCGTTTATTCGCGTGACCTTCTCGCGTGACTCGCTGTTGGCGTTCACGCAACAACGAGAATCTGTCACGCGACTGATCAAATCTCTCAATGTATTTTACGGTTGGGGGTAAGATAGTAATTTTTCGTGTTCAATGTCCTTATCTACTACAATTTCAAAACACAACGAACTGGGGACGTGCGGCCCGACAGGGTATGGTTTTCAGGGTTTTTTTTGTCTTGAATGGGGTATTTATTTCACTCCCTTTTATCTTAAAACGGGGTATCTTTACATGGATCAATGTCTTAATCAAGATAAGCATATATGTTAATTTATACGAACTTTTCCACAAGCCGAATTTTTATTATTTTTTTTTTGTTTATTTATTTTTTTTTTTACTTCCGTTGACTTAGGTATTGATACCAAGCTTAATTCCCGTTTGATTACGCTACAACAAATGTTTTAGACGGGGCTGATCAAAAATCGGCACTGTTACGGTTTGGGCGGCCAGGCCCCACCTCCATACCCGAGATTCTGTCAAGTAGCTGTACTTTCCACGGCAGCAAAGTTCGCTTTAGAAAGTGAAATTTCGAAACACTCAGGGGTTTCCTGAAATTCCGAGAAACAAGATTATCACATTACTTATGTAAGCGGTATCGAGAGACGCTATTCTGCGAGCCGAAAGTCTTCTGATCGTTAAAAAAATTCGAACTTTATATCCTAAACTGGTTAAGATAGACGCCATACAATACAAGGTTAGTTGTACTAGCCACGGCGAAGTTTGCTTTGGAAATAAACTGAGGGGGAACTACGAAGCACTGGGGGGTTCCCGAAATTCCGAGAAATTAGAATATATTTCGTGATGTATGCGATATCGAGAAGTGTCGCTATTCTGCGAGCCGGACGTTTTTTACCGAAATAACACAAAAATCTTCCGTCTGTTTCTAACGCTATGGAGTCCGATAAGAAAGAAATAGGTCTAGGTCTTGAAGCGAATGAAAGCAAACAAAACAACAAATGTGGACGAATTTCATGAACTTTTTTTGCGACAAAAACCGGGCAATGCAAAACTTAAAACGCAGTGACTTGAAAACTTGGTAGAGGTTTTGCTTGGAGGAAAAGTGAGGTCAGTTACATACCTGAAGAATAAAGAACTCAGTAAACTTGTCAGTTGTGTAAGTTTTCCAAAAATGATAAGTAAGCACACGGAACGGCGAGCCAGGCACTGTGAGCTTAAAATCTTTTCACTGAGTCCTCCAACACTGACGTTGAAATGAGTAGGTCGAACATTATGAAGAAAAAACTACAATTGCACTTTCAATATTCAGCTTGTAAGCTCGTGTCAGGGCAGGTTTACACAACACGAGCGCCAGAAGCGAGAAAATACTCTGCAAAACGTCCAACAATCAAAAGCGGAACATTCTTGTTTTAGGGCTTCAAACTCAACATTGATCTGCAAATTTAGACCATTTCAAGGGCTAGAAAGAAGTGATTTTTCCTGTTCTCGCATCGTGCTCTTTACTTCTACTCGATTCATTCAAGAATTTGACAATCACTCATTTCAGCTGGCCCAATCAGGATAAAATAGCGTGCGTCATTGATTTTAAATGAAACTGGCTTCTGGGGTCCTTCGAATCATATAATAAAAATTCCTTATTGACTAAGCTTGTTCGGTCAACATGGCGAGATACTAACCTCGTTCTTTTTTTTTTTACGTGTTCATGGACCTCGACTTCGTCTCGTTTCATAAACATGCAAAAAAAAAAAAAAGAACTTGACCAGTATCCCGCCATCTTGACCTCACGCTTGGTCAATAACCCATCATGTCAACAACATATTTATTATACTTTTTAAGCCTATGTAAATAGAGTAAAATATTTAAATTTTAAATATTATTTAAATATTTAAAACAGGTTTGACTGTGCACGTTGCACATGTATTGCCACAAAACTCTCCCTTTTCAAATACTTTTATAATACGTATGTTGCGTTTAAATGGTAAAAATAATGCATACAATACAAGGTTAGTAACACTTACCACGCCGACGGTGAAACGAAAGTCTAAAGCTGACTAGCTCGTATTCCTTCCATAGAATGAACTATGCTGTCAACGCTGTTCATTTTATACTGTTTGCCTTGGAAAGTAAAAAGACCAGAAATTCGTCATTCGTTCCTCTGGGGAATTAGAAAATGAAAATTTCCAGGAAGATCCTACAAGGAAGTGTCAGAGTTTCATTTTCCAACACACAATGGATAAATAAGAATTTATTTCAACTAGTTACATGCATGTAGCACAAAACTCCCAATTGCTTCTCAAAACGCTTGAAATGGCAATTTATTTCCAGAGGAAAATATATAAATATGATCAAACGGGATTCTGGGTAGGCAGCACTGCTTAGTTTAGTTTAGGGGGTGAGGGGGGGGAGCAGATCACTCTGTGACGCCTAGCACATCTTTTTTTTTTTTGTATCTGAATCATCGCAAAACAAATTACGTCACATCCGGTCATAAAAGGGCCCAAAATCTCGGGCGCGTCGTCTTGGGAATTCGTCGAAGAAAGGTTTCAAGCAGACGTGTTTATTTCAGTTTTTTGGAACTGGCAGTTTCGTTTGATTTTGAACTAAGCAGTTGAAAGAGGTCACGGAGAGATTACTTTGACTATTAATGGACAGATTTCGATAAAAGAAATAGTTTTAGTATAAGATTGAAGGAAAATAAAGGGCAGCAAAGTGCTGTGCCGTGGCGGATAATTTCACACAATCAAAACACTTGCAGTTCCAACTTTTGGTTCTAGCAATTACTAATGCAGTGATGAAGTTTAGTGAAATAGCCCACAATTGCCACAACACCATGGATAAAACACTGTTGGTTTATTAATATAGTTTGCAGTGTCTACTACGGCGATATCATTAACAACAAACCTTAAAGTCAAAATTTCGAGTGGCTCGTCTCGGCAAGACGTCAAAAAGAAGTTTGTAGCAGTCGTACAGCGCCGTAGGCAGGGAGGTGCGATGGTGCGTCCGCACCCCCTCGCGCGCTGCAAAGATCCGCTTAATCTAGGAGCAAGGGTTAAAATGACTCTCAGAATGCAGGAAATGTGGACTGGATACCCACGGATACCCCCTAGATGCTCAAGCTTCCGGTGCTCGAACCCACCAAAGTAAAACCCTGCCTACGGTCCTGGCGTATTTTTTTCGTTTTTCTGAACCACGAATTCCTGTAATTTTGTTTTATGGGATCACCTCTAAAAATTAATTGTGAAAGTGTCATTATGGGTTGTACGGTAGGTTTTTGAGTAATTTTGAGCCGAAATCAGGTATTTACGATCTTGGACGAGAATCGAATTGCGCATACCCTTTTATTTGAGCGCGCGCTCCTGTGACGCCACACGTTATGTGCGATGAAAAAACAGCAAATAAGAACTCCTCTGTCGGTTGTTTTTCTACCTATTTTTAGTATTTTTTCGCCTTATGACATGTTTAAAAGCGTTCTGAAACTTTAAACGATTGAATGAAGAGCTCAAACTTGTATTATGTTTCATTTAGTGTTGCCAGCTAAAGTTTTGCGCGCACGAGCAATATATTGACGTCAGTAAACTTAAAATGTTAAACTTGATACTTAGTAAAGTATTTAAATGGTGAGATGCTAATCAGCTATGACACAAGCGTCAGGTGCGACCGTGTTCTTAGCTGTTTTTTTGGGAACAAAAAGCGAAAGAAACTATATGAACACGGGCTCCTACTACTGAGTAACAGGCAGGAGGCTTAAAAACATTCACGCGGAATGTTTCGGTCGATGTGCTAATGCATCAACCTAGAATGGCTACCCACAGTGATATTCTCTAAGTGAAATGACAGGTGATTGGAGCTCTTGAAACAAATTTACAGCTGTTTTTCTTCGGTCGATTTGTTGAAGCTGCATTGGGTTTCGCGATGCGACGTGATTTCTAGCCTGCAAAGCAGGCGGTTTTTGCGGATGAATGCTTCGAAAACAGCGATTACGAACCATCGGCCGCCATTTTGAACACGCGAACAAGGGAGAAACTGGGGAAGGAAAAAAAGTGAAAAGGGACGGGGAGGGGGAGGGGGAGGGCGGCGGGTAGGGGGGGGGACTGGTTGATGGGAAGAACTGCCTGCTTGGAAACTAGGGCCAAGCGAATTTTCCTTCCACAGAGGGACGGAAAATTCTGATTGGTCGCTATCGAAAGTTGTCAATAAATCTGTCAGCGTCGAATACCATTCCTAACAAGGAGAGGGTGCTGACTTTGCTGAACACAAGCCTGACACGATAGGGTGAAGTACAGCATTTTGCCATACAAATCACCATTTTTGTGTTACAAACGCTGTAGGTTGTATTATACTACCCTTTAAGTGAACAACAACAAACTCAACCTACTTAACAAATTATCGGACTTACCTCATTTATGGTCGCGGGGGACACCTTAGGCAACCATTATGCATTTATTTGAAGCGCATGCCCAAAGTTCAACGACTGACATCGATGAGTGTACAGAATACTCATGACTGAATAAAATATGGCCCACGATTTGCAGTATTCACGTGTGGCACGGACCCAAGAAAAAGTCAGTGACCCCAGTCAACAGAACAGCAAAGATGCAAAGATCCAGGTCGCAGACACAAAACGTTACTTTCTTTGCATTTCAAAATCTGCTGTAAGAGGTTTTGTCTTGTTTAGGAAATCAGTTTATTTTACAGTGCATTTTGGTTGTAGTTTTTTCTCTGAAAAACCGAGAGCATTCTGCACCGCATTGTTCTTTTGTGATCTCATCATTAAAGGGTGCAATGCAATTACCATAGTTACCTCCCTTGGCACTCGTGTTTTGATAGGAAAACCTTCGGAAATCTCAAAGTTTGGACTTTTCCGACAATTTTGTGTCCAGGAATTCAGCGCAGATTTGGCACTTTATAAACAAAGAATGCTGTATATAGTGTGTCATGACAGAAGTGGAATTCTAAAAGAGCGCTTTGAAAAAAAGATAGAAGGCGTTCAATTCAAATTTGCACATTTTAACGACTCTAGCGTCGCCATAAAGCGCAATCTACCAAATCAAAGACGTTATTCGTAAACTGCCATCATGTTTTATGTGTCTGGGAAATTTTCAGCTCAATCGTACCCAAAACAACCGAGATAGTTAGGACAAGCAAAACTTTGCTTAATGAATTTATTCGTGATGTGTCCCCCGCGACCTTAAAATTGCTTTAAACTCCCTCGCCGTACAATCACTGGTAATGTCAATAGATCTCCACTGAAATGGTAAATATAGTTTCTATTCCAAGCTTAAGAAGATGCTCAATCACTATAACATTTCCTTTAACTTTAATCATGACACTTCAGATGTCACTAAGATAAGGTACCTTGTAGATCAAATGAAAAAGAAATATATTGCTTATTGGAAACATTCCCTTTCTAACTCGCAAAAACTATAATTTTATAATATTTTTAAAGGCAGTTATACACCTTCGCCCTATTTATTTTGTGAAATTCAGAATAAGAAATCACAAACTCCTGATTGAAACAGGAACATATAACAATATCTCTAGTACGTAGTGACAGACTTTGCGCTATTTGTGGGCATAATGTCGAAGATGAAACCCATTTTATCAATTACAGATAACGTTTTTAGTAAAATAGATCACATAATCCCGAATCCCAAGCAGCTACCAATTTCAACCTTGATTGTGCAATAAATGAACTCCACTGATTATTATATTGATATGCAGTTAGTGCAGTTTATATCGTCCTATATTGAAATGAGAGACAAATTATTGTCAAATTCTTGATTACTGTTTGTTTGTTTTGTTTTGTTTTGTTTATTTATTTTTTATAATAATTATTGCTATTATTATTATTATTTATTTCAAATAGAATGTTTCCTCAAAATTACCTTATTATGCTTTTGCAATACTGTAATGTTTTATGGTCATACAAATAAAGCTCAAGTGTCGTTGTTAATTGTTGTTGACTCATCCAAAGAGGAATCAGCACTAAACTGTTTAAAATGTCTTAACTAAATTAAAGTTAAAACGATGTTGCTGCTTCACTGATTGCGTCAAATAGAAGGAGCATTTTTATCGCTCTCGTTAAGTCCTCCAGTAGCGCTGTCTCAATGTTAGACAGTTTGATTTGAAGACAATTTTGACTATTGTAAATTTATATGAATTTAGATGCCGTAATTACGTTTTCACGCTGTTAGGAAACTGTCACTTAAAATTTCCAACTACAATGTACATAGCTAGTCTTTCAAACGCAGGAAAACTGCCTGATTGTGCCTTTAACAGCTTGTTTCACTTCTCTGATTTTCCAACAATACAGGAACGGGTTTAGAGATGAGTTTAAGTCGACTAGAATTATTACAGCAAACGAAGCCACGCCGTGTTGTATGCCATTAGCATCTAGCACAGCCACAATGACCCACGGAAGATAGCAGGCAACTAATGCCAACTGCACCCACATAATGCTGCAAACTGTTTTTTTGTATCTTGCTATGTTTCGTGGAATCCCTTCTGCGTGCTCTTGTCCATTGTTTTGTACTTGGGCTTGTTGATGTCGTAGTTTGAGATGGATCCTCGCGTAACAGAAAATCGAAGTCACCAGACAAAGTGTTAAACCAACAGTGGCTGCCTTTAAGGCGATATCAATTCTCTTCACCCAGAGCCATCCAAATGGAGGAGTAATTAACCAAACACAAGTTAAGACAAAACGACATGTCTGCATCTTAGTCCCAACGACAGGGCGAGAAGTCTGTCCACACTAATTGCGGTTGAGCTCGTGACAGATAGGCCACACAAAGTTACAGTCAAAGCGCCATTAATTTGAAAAACGTGGTACAGCACATTCTCGTTCATATTTATTGTAAGTAAAATAAAGTAAGTAGCGAAGAGCGGCTGTACAATAAGACCAACGCAAAGATCAGTGACCGCCAAACATCGAAAAAAAAGCTTTGTCAGAGGATGAATAGAAAAGACATTCTTTAGAGCAATCAGGATTAGAGCATTGCCCACAGCAGCGGTGATGGAAAGAAAAATGTTTAAAGCTGAAAAAAATTCAGCTATGCCTGCTGGTGGTACGCTGAGTGTTTGGTTCAGTTTGCTTGTGTAGTTTTCTTGTCCAATAAAGTTCGCCATTGTTCCTGGGTGGTCTGAAAATAAGATTGTCTTCAAGTTGACGAGGTTATGGAGCTCTGAGAAAAAATCTTCAGCTTGCAGCTTTGTTAGTGAAATGATGATTTTATATCTCGGCTAATAACACGTCCGCTATTAATTATTAATCCTCTTTAAAGACTCGGTGTAGCAATTTGTGTTTGAGCGTCACCAGTTCTTGACTACGTGGGTTGAAACTGATAGATCTGTCAGTTGGATGTATTTGGTTTCATATGATAACGACGAAACTAGCATCGGTCACAATGGAGGGAATCATAGTATTTCATATTGTGCTGTTACTTTGGTGTAGAGTCTTTTCGAGTCTATCAATTCAGTAAGACTCGTGTAACAGCTGCAAACAGGTTATCCTCTAGTAATGAAAAGCGGTTTGTCATGATAGTTTATTAAAAATCCTTCAATGATGTGATTAACTTGTCAAACGTAGTGCAAAATACATACTTGTATTGTGCAATAAGAAACAAAGGTGTTCCTAAACACGCACAAAAATATATTTAATATTCATAATAATCGTGACTTCACAGGTGCTAAGCTATATAGAGCTATTTCGAGAAATGTTGTCGCGTGCACGCGAGCTGCTGCACGTGTTGAATACTAATGAGATATAGCGACATAATACACGCGAATTTGCACGTTTTCTTTGTCTTCAGACATATGGAAACAGGATACGTTTAACCACGCTAAATCTAAGAAGAACTTTGCTAACTCAAAGAGATGCGATGGTAATGTAAATCTATAGATAAAGGACTCCGGAGAGGAAAAACAAATTCTTCACTTGCAGGTGCTAAGCTATATAGAGCTATTTCGAGAAATGTTGTCGCGTGCACGCGAGCTGCTGTACGTGTTGAATACTAATGAGATATAGCGACATAATACACGCGAATTTGCACGTTTTCTTTGTCTTCAGACATATGGAAACAGGATACGTTTAACCACGCTAAATCTAAGAAGAACTTTGCTAACTCAAAGAGATGCGATGGTAATGTAAATCTATAGATAAAGGACTCCGGAGAGGAAAAACAAATTCTTCACTTGCAAAAAAAAAAACAAACTTGTACATTTCATGTAGCCCAAAATGTGCAAAATTCGAGTGAATACCCAGGCCACCTTTCGCTCTTGTCGCGAGCACAACGTTTCTCAAAAACGCTGTATGCACAGTTTTAAAGCCGGGAAAAATTGTTCCTTGTTATCTACAGTGGAACCCCGCTCTACGGACAACCGCTTAAGACGGACACCCCGATATTACGTACAGTTTCGTTTGTCCCGTTGAAAAGCACATATATTTTCTCTAAAATTAACCTGCTTATTACGGACACCCGTTAATACGGACAACAGACACTCTTCTGTGTCCCGCGTGGCAAACTCTTATACATCGTCAACCCCACTTTACGGTCACTGCTTATCGGTGCACTGTCAATTGTCATTGTCATACACGATTTTAAGCTAACTGGGAAAAGTCCGAAAGTGAAGTCACTGAGAGAAGCTATGACAAGTTGGAGGACGTGACTGAAGACCTCACCAGTAAAAACCTAACAGAAACGGTGAACAAAGGATTTGTCTAATATAATTGCCCATAATACACCTTGTTTGCCCCCCCCCCCCCCCCACCCCCCAAATTTTGCATAAACTATTGTTTTGCAAATATGCAGTCCTCCCAAGAGAATTCGAAAAAAATAGTTTATGCAAAATTTGGGGGGCAAACAAGGTGTATTATGGGAAATTGGAAAATAGAGAATGCGTGGTCAGTTATCTTGGGCACAAGATTCAAATTTTAGCTTAGCGACCGTGCCATAGCGACAAAAATCACCCTCAACCGTGGGGAGGCACAGGGCAATTTGCGTCATGCAAATTACACCGTACAGCTGAGCGAGCCCGCGTACAAGCTAAAACCAAATAAACGGGAGATCGAACCGGGAGATCGGTTCCCGGTTGATTAGAGTCTGTTTCCTAGTTGAACTGAAGCTCACTTCAGCAGCGGTTCTTAGCGCTAAAATCAGTTTGCCAGGTGTCTCTTTTTAGACAGTGCTAAGCACTAAAATCATCAGTGTCAGTCAGTTACACCTTGCATTTGCTGGTTAGAGTCTTTTCTTAGTTGAAGCTCATTTCAACGGTGCTTAATTAGTTCACCAGTTGCGTTTTTCAAGTGTATTTTTGGTTAACAAGTGTGTTCTTAGTAAACAGTGCTTCTAAGGTGTACGCAGTGAGTTCAGAGATTTCCCGCCGTTTCCGGTGAAATATCCCCAGGGACCTTCGCACGGTGTAATTTGTATGACGCAAATTGCCCTGTGCCTCCCCACGGTTGAGGGTGCTTTTTGTCGCTATGGCACGGTCGCTAAGCTAAAATTTGAATCTTGTGCCCAAGATAACTGACCACGCATTCAGACAAAGCAAAAATGGAAACCCAGCGCTCGAAAACGAGCGTTTCTCGGGCGGTTTAGATAAACTTTGGAACCTTAGGCGAAGGAAATCGAAAGAAGAATTATCGAGGGCTGTATTGAAGCAATTTTGGCGAGATTCGACCATTTTTGTGGGATTTATGGAGCTTCGAGTGCGGACCGTTGGCGAACTTGGTCGCCTGCCTTTCATTTCTCTTTAGGGAAAACACACCTCGGAAAGAAAAACTCGTCTAAACAGCTTTAAGCCCAATCTAGGAGCACAGAGATGTCAAAATAACGTAAGACAAACATAGAGTAAGACATTTTTATGCAAATCTTTAATACAAGTTCTTTTTAGAGCAATGTTCAAAGTATTTTCATGCATTGTCTTATCGGCTGAAGACATAAGGTAATCGCCAAAATCGAATACAACGTCTGGGCCGCCTGTGGTGTAGCATAGCACACAATTTTCCACGCGAAGTCCTTGTATTTAAATATTGAACACGTAAAGCTGATTAAATGTGTTAGATATGTCTGGATGTTATTTGGCCTTGTAAGTTGAAAATAATGATACTAAAATGACTATTTTTCGGGAATATTGTTTATTTGTTGCGTTGTAGTGTCATTTGCACTACGCTGGCGCAAATACTTAGTAAACAATATTCCCTCGAAAAGTCATTTTATTGCCCTAATTAAGGACGTTCGCGTGAAAATCTTCAAACACTGATTTTTTTCTAAACCTTTCACCACTGTTATGCGACAATAGTTTTACTGTCGCATGTCGAAGTTAGGAAAATTCTTCTAAAGCGTGCAAATTCGCGTGTATTATGTCGTTATATCTCATTAGTATTTAACACGTGCAGCAGCTTGCGTGCACCCAAAAACGTTTCTCGAATTAGCTGTATATAGCTTAGCATCTTGTGAAGTCCCGAGGAACACCTTTGTTTCTTCTTGCTCAATGAAAGTATGTATTTTGCACTACGTTTGAAAAGTTGATCACAACATTGAAAGACTTTTAATAATCAAGCACGATCACCCGGACAATCCGCGTAGTCAAGAACTGGTGACGCTCAAACACAAATTGTTAACACCGGGCGTTTAAACAGGATTAATAATTACTAGAGGACGTGTTATTAGCCAAGATATAGAATCATCATTTCCCTAACACTGAAGCTGCAAGCTTAATATTTTTTCTCAAAGCTCTATAACCTCGTCAAATTCAAGGCAATCTTATTTTCACACCACCCAGGAACAATGGCGAATTTTACTGGACAAGTAAACGACACAAGCAAACTGCAGAAACTGAGCCAAACACTCAGCGCATCACCAGCAGGCATAGCTGAATTTTTTTCAGCTTTGAACATTTTTTTTTCCATCACCGCTGCTGTGGGCAATGCTCTGATCCTGGTTGCCCTAAAGAATGTCTTTTCTATTTATCCTCCGACGAAGCTTTTCTTTCGATCTCTGGCGGTCACTGATTTTTGCGTTGGTCTTATTGCACAACCGCTCTTTGCTACCTATATTATTTTTCGTATAATAAAGATGAACGTGAATGTGCTGTACCACGTTTCGGGTATTTGGAGGGCTGTTTTGGATATAACTTTGTGTGGAATATCTACCTTGGCCTCGACCGCAATTAGTGTGGACAGACTTCTCGCCTTGTTGCCGGGAATCAGATACAGACATGTCGTAACATTAAGGCGAGTTCGCGTTGTCATAACTTGTTTTTGGTTAATTGCTTCTTCATGTGGGTGGCTTTGGGTGTGGAGAATTGATATCGCCAATAAGGCAGCCTCTGTTGGCGCAATGCTTTGTCTGGTGACTTCGATTTTCTGTTACGCGACGATCCATCTCAAACTACGACATCGACAAGCCCAAGTACATAACAATGTCTACAGAGAGCAGAACGGAGAAGGGATTCCACTAAACATAGCAAGAAACAAAAAGACAGTTTCCAGCATTATGTGGGTGCAGTTGGCATTAGTTGCCTGCTATCTTCCGTGGCTCATTGGGACTGCGCAGGATGCGAATGGAATACAACACGACGTGTCTTGGTTAGCGAACATAACTCTAGTCTACTTAAATTCATCTCTAAATCCGATCCTGTACTGTTGGAAAATCAGAGAAGTGAAACAAGCAGTAAAAGGCACAATCAGGCAGTTTTCCTGTTTTTAAAAGACTAGCTTTGTGGATCCACAAAGTTGAAAAGTTCAATTGACAGCTTCCAAGTAGCGTCAAAAATTACGGCATCTAAATTGACTTCAAATCGAATTGTGTAAGATTCATTTGAGAAAGTGTTACATTACGAATGATAAACTTGAAAACCGTACACAAAGAAGGGCCTTCCATTACCCATCTATTGACGCAAATAGGGTACCAACAACTTTGTGTTTTAACTGCTTTGATTTAGTTATCATGCTAAGCCACCGATGAGAAATGTAAATGCACGATTAGGTTTCATAACACACAATTGTATGCTGTTAAAACAGTTTATGCGGATTTCTCTTTGGGTGAGTGCATAACCTCTAATATTATGACCTTTACAAGAGTTAAAACACCGGCTAGCAGTTAGGCTTATAAATGAAGTATGTATAAAAATTTGTTAGATATATTAATCCAGAATGTAAAGTAAAATCCTCTCATTATTTTGAATTTGTTGTTGGTAATTCGTCAGTCGTCACCAACCGTGTTTACCTTTGGCTTATCGTGACTTTTTTTTCTTAAAGATATAGGCTTCCTTAAGTTTGAACGTAGCTTTGTATATCAGAATAAAGGACTTAACACTCTTTTCTTTTATAAGAATGTTGTTTTTCCGGAAAATATTCTTGTCAATATTCTTAGATTATAACATATGAAATTTCTGTTTTAGAATGTATTGGGGTATCAATTACAAGTGTTTGAAGTCTAGGTTTGTACACCATCTGAAAACCATACATATGTATTACATGTACCGTTCATCGAACTGTCATTAGCATCGAATATTTGGCTAGTGCAAGTGGCTAGTTCCGCCTTCTATGAGCTACAAGTTTCGAGAAGATGGCGTGGCACTGGCCAAGGCCATCTTGTTTGAGCAAGCGCGTGAACGGCCTCTGAAAGTTAACCCTGACCAACTAGGTCCAGACTTCTTTCGAGTCATTTCTCTGCAGTCGACTATTCCTTTCAATATTTCCTTTTCGTTTTTGAGGCGACAAAGGTGTTCCCGATATCTGGCTGGTAGCATGCGAAAACGCGTTGCTCATTTTGTTTTATTCGGGAAGCATTTTATTTTTCACAAAATCAATACGCCGCTGAAAATTATACAAATGCAGTATGATAGAAAGGGAAAGAGCTTATCGTTTTGCGAACATGGCTCTCTGACATGCGTTCGTTCGGGTGCTTTTTCATTGATTATTAGATATTGTTATACCCCCAACTGAAATGCTGTTTTCTATTAGCGTGTCACGTGGCGGGCGTCAAAACTCTGACTCCCTAGGGAGAACAAAACTCACTAACTCCCCAGGGCGACAACAGCTTAAACTTTGGACTTGCACGTGATAAGGACGTGCGGCTGGCAGCCGCGGGAAATTTGTTGAATGAAATTCAAAAGTAACCAGGATTATTTTTGAGTCTTGAAGTCATGGCCACAAAACGCTTTCAAGTGAGAAGTGAAGAAGAAATAGAGCAACTAATACGCGACAAATGCTCAAAATTAACAAACAAAGCAACTGCAAATGTGTATTTGCGATCTCTGGCTCTTCATTAAACTGCAACGTATTACACTCATGTGTAGTTTGCTTTGTTTAATTTCGGTTCGGGGGTATAACAAAAAACTTAATGACTGGCCCCTCGGGAAACAGTGAGTTCTGTTTCCCCGAGACCCTCGATGTTCCCTCGGCTCCGCCTCGGGGAAAATCGGGGGTCTCGGGGAAACAAAACTCACTGTTTCCCGAGGGACCAGTAATTAAGTGCTTAATGTCGCTTTTCATAAGACTATTGATGTCCATTTTTCTGCAGTCAAGTCTCCTTTATAATATATGCTTTTCATTTTTGAGGCAACAAAGGTTTTTTTTATTATTACACTTCCAGTTGTTTCATTGGACGCCATTTTAAAATTGATATGGATTATCGAGGAAATTTAGAGCAAATATATGCCTATGTGCTTCCCCCTCCCTAAATATACACGACTTTGGAGCAAAAGGACACGTAGCAAAGGAGTCACAGGAAGACACGTACGTTTAGACAAAATTTAATGTATAAATTAATTGTTTAGCAGGAACGGACAAGAAAAGCCCCCACACAAACAAATAGTCTACTTCCATTTTTGCATAATGCAAAATAGTCGTAATAGACGTTTCATAGGCACTTGAAAATTTCGCAAATTTCACCGTCCATATTCTTATAAAAAATATTCCTATAAAAAAGGAGTGTAGCGTGACATACAGAGCAGCCACTTTAATTAGAAACTGCTACTCACAAAAAAACTCGGAAATACATAAATAGCCTATGCATGAAGATAAATATTTAACAAATGGATAAATTGATTGATTGCTTGTCAATGAATACTAGCCACGCAAATACACTGTTTAACTAGTCTCTGTAAGAAATGTTAGCCAATTGTAGGTCACGCTCTAACATTTAGACAGATTTCTCCAACAGTTCGCTGATACACTTTTATAAAGCTGGACAGAGTTAAAGCAAGAGTCCTTCTTGCCTATAACACAACGCGGCGCAACCCAACAAAACACAAGGACATCTGCTGCACTCGAAAGAACTACAAACTAAAGTGGACCAGCTCACTTCCACAACATATGCAGCCATAGTGACTAAGATTCTATTCCGTAATAAGTAAAAATTAAAATGGTTGTAGTCGAAACTGTAGAAATATAAGAACGCGTTTCAGAATCCAGTGGAAAAGTTGGCTTTTATTTTACACGGTTTTTATTTCCACTGCACGTTTTTGCATCCGAAATGACGAACTTTAGGCTGGTGAAGTCCTGCACATTTATTTACAAATTTCAAGGCATTTTTAAGGGACATAATAATAATAATAATATTAATAATAATAATAATAATAACAATAATAATAATTAATAATAATAATCCTTTATTAACATATTCCAGACAAGTTGCCATTTCCAAGATAAAAATTCCAATATTAAAATATCCAAGGCACAAAAAGTTATTATTATCATCATTATCATCATCGTCATATCATATATGTCATGATATCATGGTTATTACAACTAGTACTAATACTACTATCATCATCATAACATTAATTAACATATTCCATACAAATTGGTATATACAAGGTAAAAGAAAGTAAAAGAAATAAATTATTAAAACCTATTTCAACAGTGTTTACTTAATGGCTCCCTCCTGGGTCTCAACGTCAATATCGATATGCAAGGTAAAAGTAAATAAAAGAAATAAACTATTAAAACCTATTTGAACAGTGTTTACATGATGGCTCCCTCCTGGGTTTCAACGTCAATATCAATATTCTTAAAGTCACAAAAGGCTTTCCTTCTAGCTCTTGAACCTCTTAGGCAGATTAGTGCGGATCTTAGTAAAGCGAAGGATGTCCTTGCTCTTATCCAGGAGATTGTTTTAGCATAATGTTCTCCTTTCTTGATGGAGATCAGCTGCGCCAGTCTGGAATGGTATTGCAAGCACTCGTTTCCCATGCCGCCTGTTGACGTGAAAATAAGGGGTGTAAAAGTTCCTTGTTCGATATCCAAAACCCTCCTCGCGTAAAGGCGCTTCTTCTCGTTCTCATGATTGCGGTATATCTGTTGGAGCTCTAGGTCCCTATACGAACAAGCATTAGGGTGACAAACCCTCACGTCAAAGAATGCTGATCGTTGGTTCTCCCAGAACCCGCGCGCATGAATATCCAATCTCGCACCTGGAGCTCGATTAGAACCTCTTCCCAGCTGTTCACCCGAGATATCTTGCAGGACAGGCTCCATCTCAACATCGGTACAAACCATATTCAGGAGTTCGGCTTCTAAGTCCCTCAGCTCATTGTGACGTTGGGTAACGAACCCACCTCTCTTGCATATCATTGCGTGGTCCACTGTAAAAGCATCACCGCATACACAGGTGGAGGGGATATCATCAACCGGCCAATCGTAGCGCAGTTTGATTGCATCGCGGAACTCTCTCTTATTTAGATTGAAACCCATTTCACGAAGGGGGAGTACCGTCAGCCAAACAGATGACCCTTTTTCCGCAGCAAGGTCAAGTGCCCGTTGGACTTTCTGTGGGGCTACTCCTCTGATATGCTCTGCCCTGTCTTGGAGCACCGTTGCTCTCTCACTCCTCATTGCCTGTTGTAGTGGCTTGACCAAAGAATCATCCGGCATCTGATGGGATCGAGCCACGATCTGTTGGACCAGCGGGATTGTAACTTTGACGGAGGAGGATTGCTCAAGATTTGCGTCAAGACACGGGTTTGTCATGCCAAGCCCCCCTAGACGGACTGGCGGTGCTAGAATGTCCCTGTCCAGCCGAGTGCACCTATGCTCCGTAATTGCAGGGATGAGCACTTTAGATATGGCATTCTCCAAAGGCTCCAATAATTCTTGAATATCAGGCAAAGTTCTCAAAAAATAGGTCCATCGATGCTTGAGGCCAAAGGTGTAAGCAGCATAACACACTTGAGGCTGAGAAAGAGCAAACTCTGCCAGCTTGGTAATCTCGCTGACCCAGTTGGTCACCTTCTCGCTAACGTATTCCTCTAGATATTCCCGTGAACCTATCACCGCACCCAGATGTTTTTGTCCCTCTACCGTCACATTGACAGCCGTGTCCTTGAACACTTCTTTCAC
The DNA here is from genome assembly GCA_963693305.1 of Meandrina meandrites. Taxonomy (NCBI): domain Eukaryota; kingdom Metazoa; phylum Cnidaria; class Anthozoa; order Scleractinia; family Meandrinidae; genus Meandrina; species Meandrina meandrites. The sequence goes on from OY855904.1 coordinate 49,354,292, forward strand.
GCTTGCCTCTTTATCTGGCTTTGAGATAATCCAACATTTCTTGGGGTTGGGAAAATAGCCAAAGGCTGGGCCAAGGCTGTTGAGGACATCCCACCATTTCTTGATTTCCAGTACCGAGCCAGCTCCACAGGCATCGTCAGCAAACCAGCACTGTTTAGTACTGGACGCCGCCTGCAGGCTTGTGATCAGCGGCTGCACACTTAAGGCGTAGAGGGCCATAGCAAGTGGGTCACCCTGTGTTGTTCCTTCAGCTGACGTGATCTCTTTGCCGCCGGTAATAAACAAGCGTGCCGACTTCCTGTAAGTATTGATGGCGTATGCTGCAATTATAGGGCAGAGAACCCGGATATTATGCAGTGAAGTTGCTCTGTTTAAGTACATTGAATGCGTTAGAAGCATCGATGAGCAGTACCGCGTCCGTGTCATCTGCTTCAAATATGGCATGCATAGCATGTATAGCAGCCTTGCTGCCGGACTTTTGACCTGCGCATAGCTGGAGTGAACCACTCGCCTCAACCACGTCTCCCTTAGAAACGTTCATTACACACTTTCCAATAATCCTTCGTATCACCTCGCCGACCCCTATAGGCCTCACTGCACCTTCACCTTTGTCCAGGGGAATCAATCGGCTTGCCACCAGTGGCTCTATGGTTGCAGGGTCGATATAAGTTGTACATAGAGTCCTTGTCATTGTGGCTATCGCCTCGCATAGTTTTGTAGACGACTGTTTAAAGGATTTGCAAGCCATCATTCTTCTAAAACCATTCGCGTCAACCCCGCATGGTCCCCCTGATCCCTTTGTTCTTAACGCAGCCTCCCTTATCATCTCACCATTTATCTCTGAGTACACCGATTCAGGGATATCATCGTTAATCGGCCCGAAGAGAAGTGAGCCCAACGTTGTTGGTTGTGGGTTTGGATGTTTCTCTTTCAACTGGGCCATGACGTCATCGGTTAGCTCCAGCACGCCCCCTGTTGATGTTTCGCTAAGGAAACGCAACGCTGAATTGATTTGTCCTTCGAGCACAAGCTTAGCAAATATCTTGGATTTTTCCGGTTGATCAAATGTCTTAAGCTTTCCAATACGCCCCTGGAGCATTCTACCTTCGCGTAGCAACTTGCTGATTTCCCCTTCCTTCCAGAGCGCAAGGCGCTTAGATAAGAAATCCTGATGGTCTTTTGTCTTAGATTTCGGGCTTGGCTTTTGAAGTGCAACAGCCAAAAGGACAAAGGCTGCTTTCAAGGATATGTGCTGTTGATCAGAGTTGCTATTCCAGTCATTAATGTGCGATGTAACCTGATCAATAAATTCCTTTCCGGTTTTACCATATGGCACCAGAAAAACATTCTTTCTCCATGTAACAATCTCATTGTAAGCATCTGTTATGATGGAGGTTGGTATGACAATGAGACTGCCATCACTCCGCGTGCCCCAAGTGATCATTGATGGCTTATCAACAACATTGTGCTCTGGCAGACACCCCAGTACACTCAATAATAATAATAATAATAATAATAATAATAATAATAATGATAATAATAATAATAATAATAATAATAATAATAATAATAATAATAATAATAATAATTATAAAAACAATATATAATTATAATAAAAACCTTCCCAAAATCCTTTGCAGCTGAAAAATCGTCAATGCCAAATAACTTGGTCAGTTTGAAGCTAGCAGGAGTACAACGTCGTATGGAAATAACTCTTAACAATAACCAGTTCTTGTATAAGACGTAGGGCGATGACGTCATTAGTCACGTGACATTGCTCTGAAGTTCGTTTTTGCTCACTGTGACGAAGATATTTTGTTACTGAAAAAGCAGTCATTGCAGTTTGAAGCACATTGGTGTGAGGCATTTCAGACTGCCCGGGTACCGAACAAAATATAAATATTAAGGGAGCTATGTACAATTTTCAAAAAGTGGGAGTCTGGGTACAAGTGCGTATCTCATGATCACGTTGCATTAAATGTGAGGAAGCAAAAAATTACATGCTGGTAGATATTTATATGTTAAGTACATTTTTATCACTTTTATTGTTGTGACGTCATCGGTCACGTGACCAGAACGGACCGCATTTTTAAATTCGCGTGAAAACTTTACTAGGATCTCTCTCTTAGGATTTTTTAAGCGAAGTTGTAGATTTTTAAATATCGTTTTTAAAAATGGCCATTATTACTTTTTCCTAAAAACGTACGGCAGTAAAAAATACAATTGAAAAGTTTGTTGGCTTCCTACTCAAAGACCATTTGCGGTAGGAATAAAATAAAATTTTGCCAAAGACAGGAGTGCGTGCTCTTTATGATGGCGTTGTCAGTTTCTTCTCCTTTCAATTGCCTTTTGCGAGGATGGATTTAATTTCTTTCAGACGAAAGGAGTGGGCCTGGGGAGAAGTTAAGTACCGTATTTTCTCAATTAAACGCCCCCGGCGTTTATTTCAAAATTTACGTTGTAGACCCGGCGTTTATTTGAAGCCGGCGTTAAATCGGGGCCCGGTGTTTATTTGTGAAGTGCAATTTTCGGAATTTTTGTCAGATTGATTTATTATCACCCATCCTCCCAGACCAAGGACAGTTTGTCAACTCAGAACGAGTTTTCCCCTTCGTACCGCCCTGGCAAACTGTCCCTGAGTCTTTGAGGATTATTATTACCAAAAATAACAGCGTTATATACAGCACATGAATGTTGCAAATCAGGATATGCGGCAGAGAAAACGCAAAGAATATTAAAAAATAGGATCAATTATGGGTACAAAGTTTTAAGTTCCGCATAAACGTTTTTAAGATTATCAAAATACCATAGCGTACTAGTATGTCGCAGAAGTACTATTTGATATGAGAAAAGCAACTTGTTGGCTCGAACGCAAATAAACGCCGGGGCCTCGATTAAACGCCCCCGGCGTTTATTTTAAAAACAACCGTTTTAACCCGGCGTTTATATGAGGCCGGCGTTTAATCGGGGTCCGGCGTTTAAATGAGAAAATACGGTAGCTGCCTCCCCTCTCCCCCCTGCTGGGGGTCTCCCCAGCGGATTCCTCGTGATCCGTATTGCGGGCTCACGACAAGAGCATTTTGAAAATGGCGACAAGAAAAGGGAATCTAATGGAGTGATTTTGACGTATAGAGGACAGTTTTGTCAAAGCTTTTCCTTCTTGACGCAATCGAAACGAGTCCCCGAACGTAGGGTATACCTCCTTTATTTGTATTCCCGAAAAAGAAGAATTTGCAATGAGTACAAACGTGCGGAAACATGGGTAACAGAAACTTACAGGGACCTGAGGTAAGCGTTTCTCATTGTACAATGATTTTTTTTAGACTGGTTAAATCCTATGTCTTCGACGTTTATCATGCTTATCAACTTAGCTTACTGGAATTAAAGCCGTGCTCGGCGTAAAAAAAAATAGATAGTGAGAACGAGGCGATAATATTAAATGGCAGTCATTTCATTGAAGCATTAACTGTTATTTATGTTTGTCATCTGAATTTTAAGCTACTGAACTTCAAATTAATAAGAATCGCATCCTTTCATTATTTATACGTGAGGAAATGTTCCTCAAAATATTGACCAAGTGGCCATTTCAAGCCGCAAAGAAAAATTACGTCAGGGAAATTTGAAATTACTGTAACACCTTTGATGTGATAACTTTGAAATTGGAAGAAACATTTCAGCTCAGTGTGATCTCTTTTTCTAAGATAGACTAGAGACTACTTGCAGTTAGCCTGGTAGCTAATCTAGACTTCAATTAAACGTAACAGTGCTTCTCACGTTTTGGAATGCCTCTTTGGGCATGTTTAATAAATGAGATCATTTCTTAACTTAAAAGTTCTTCTTCCCATGATGTTTTATTGCATTGGTAAACATAGATTTACGTTTCTTTTGCATTTTGTGGTCTACAGGTAATTTTTGGGACTAATAGAATGCCTAATGTTTTGACAGGATTTGCAGAATTCAGAACTGAGGACATTCTGGATTGCTGTTGAGTTAAACTATGGATTACAACAAGTTCAGGTAGTTGTCGATCTCTTAGTTTTGCACATAGTTGTGCGACAGTCAATTCTAGCAATTCCCATCCTTCTCTCTACACACATTCATTACCTGAGGCATTTAAAGATCTGTTTTTTGACCAGGCATTTGTCTACTTTATAAAAAATCTGTTTGACATTTTTTTAAGGCCTGTATTTTCAGTTGTTGAATGACCTTCAGTAGCATTTTGAAGTAGCAAATATGAAAATTCATGAGGCCTTAAACTTAAGCAAGCCTATTCCCAATACAAAGCTAACTGCAAGCAACATGATGTACCGTTTGGCTAACCAGAATACTATGTACATGTAGGCTAACCGGAATCTTATGTAGGCTAACTGGAATGGCTTGCAATATGGCTCGCATGTTTCATGACACATAAGTGCAATACAAGCCAGAAATACCTAACTCCAAAAATTAGCATAACCTCAAGCCACCTCAGCTAACTATACTCAAGCTAACTGGAGTACTGCTTAGGCTAACCAGGGAGCTTTTTAGGCTAACCAATGTGCTATTTATATATAGTGGAATGGCTCTCATGACTTGTTGGCTCGCACTTTGTCAAGACCCTTTGGGACCCAACGAGACCCAAGTTTTATTAACTCATATGGGAATTAGCCAAGTAGTAGCTGTAAATTTGATTTAAATAAACTCTAGCTTAGTTTTGGTTGGCAACTTGCTCTACAAGAAAACCAAACTTAGATTTCTGTGATGTAATGTTTAAAATTCAGCTTTAGGGTCCAAAACATTTTTAAACGTTATTAAAATAATCTGACATTTTTCTGCAATGATTAATGAAAGGTGGGGTGCAAAGAAAATTGATTTCTTCCTTGCCTCACCCAGGTAGACTGGGCAAGGTGAAACAATTATTAGCTTACCCGAAGTCCCATGTTTCTTTCGAAACAACTACAACAAAAAATAAAAATCCATAAATGTCATTTGGCTATCTAGCAAGTGGAAAAAATTATTGGATCCACTAGCCCAACATAAAAGCAGCCAGTTGTTTTCACACACATAAAAGGCCATTTAATTTTAATATACAGTCTGCATGCTGGAAAATTGCAATTTCATCAAAATAAATAGTTTTTGTTTGTTTTGTTTTATTTACAGGTGACTTGAAGACTTTGCAAGGGCATTCCTGTTAGTCAAAATGAACTCAAAAATACACATTGTGTCAATGTAATAAAATTGTCACATGATTGACTCCCACATCTTGCCAGTTTAAACCTGAATATACTTTAGTGACATTTATAGCTATTTATATAATATGAACATCCCAGAACCCAATATGGCTACACATAAATACTGACACTTAATGTTACACGTACATTTTAAAACCATTCTGGGGTTCATGACAAAAAAAATTGTTTCAATAAAAACATGTAAAAATAATGAAATAACAGAGAATTTACATCATTAATTATTATCGCGGACCATAAATTTTACTCCAGGTAAGTTAATGTGTCAAGTTTTTTTACAGCAAAGGCTTGGTTCCACAGGGTGTGTTTCCAAAAAATATCCATACCTCCCCTAAGGATGGTTTTTTGGTTTGGACCCTCACACCCCGTGAGATTTCCAGCTTAGCTTCATACTTCTTTTAAAAATTTGTGTTATTGAGAACCCCATCCCCCTCGGAATTTCCAATGACTATCCTTGGGGTTGACAATGAAAGTTGACAGTTACTTGTGAACAAATATTTCGTGGCTAGTCTGACGCAGCGTTTCGTCCCGGCCAAGGGACTCTTCAGAGACCTTTTCTGCTAGCAAACTCGTTGAGCATCGCGCTCAAAGTCCCGTTTGCAAAGAATGATGACAGCAATCTCGTTGAGCATCGCGCTCAAAGTCCCAAATGCACAAAATCACGAGAAATCACGTTGCTAGCAGAAAAGGTCTCTGAAGAGTCCCTTCTTTGCGAACGGGGACTTTGAGCGCGATGCTCAACGAGTTTGCTAGGAGAAAAGGTCTCTGAAGAGTCCCTTGGCCGGGACGAAACGCTGGGTCAGACTAACCACGAAATATTTATTCACAAGTACCTGTCAACTTTCATTGTCAATTTTCACCCGTGATTTTGTGCATTCGGGACTTTGAGCGCGATGCTCAACGAGATTGCTGTCATCATTCTTTGCGAACGGGACTTTGAGCGCGATGCTCAACGAGTTTGCTAGCAGGACGCTAGCAAACGCTGCGTCAGACTAGCCACGAAATATTTATTCACAAGTATCCTTGGGGTGGGTATGGATATTTTCTGGAACCGCGCAATGTAGGCATAAGCCGCAGATTGATCTGATTGATACACACTAAATCTATTTTCAAATTTACCTGTTTTCTATGGGATATATAATTAAATATTGTTTTTACCGGTTTCACTTGTAATAATAATAATAACAATAATAATAATAATAATAATTATAATAATTATAATGAAGGTTATATGTGATCTTCGCAGTGAATTTCCAATATAAGCAATTAGAATAAAGAAGCCTGAAAAAAAAAATCAGGGCTTCAACGGGATTCGAACCCGTGACCTCCGCGAATACCGGTGGGATGCTCTACCAACTGAGCTATGAATCCACAAATTGGGAGCGAGGTCAATTTTGGGAACTCACAATTGACCTCGGGAACTCACAATTGAACTGGGAACTCACAATTGACCTCGCTCCCAATGTGTTGCTTCGTAGCTCAGTTGGTAGAGCATCGCACCGGTATTCGCGGAGGTCACGGGTTCGAATCCCGTTGAAGCCCTGATTTTTGTTTTCAGGCTTCTTTATTCCAATTGCTTATATTGGAAATTCACTGCGAAGATCACATATCACCTTCATATATATCCGCAGTTCATATATGGATCATTTCATATACATTACATCAATAATTATAATGATAATAATAATAATAATAATCTTTATTAAGTACTTTTCATACAAACTTGAATCTTATATATATCTGGTTGAAAGAAATATACAAATTTTGTTTTCCCTTCAATTTTTTTCCCAAGAGATAATTTAGTAAAAATTTCAATAGTCTACCTACATAATAACTATTTACAATAAACGGTTCTATAATACAGTCGTTAAATGATAAAAAATAGAAATATATAATAATAATAATAATAATAATAATAATAATAATAATAATAACTTTATTTAAGGGTCAATTTATTTAGCACTCCTGCGCTAATTGTGGACGCTGTAAATAAATAAACAAATATTGTTCATCGAACAGAAACTATTTAAAAGTCCCAACTGACAGGAGGCTGACAAGTTGGTTATTTACAAAGCGTGGAGAAATTGCTGTCTTGCACCTGACGTCACGGCACCGTTGCTGTGGGACAAGAACAAAGCGTTGTCCTCCGCTGGAAACTAAACATTTTTATCATGCAAACTTTGCGAAAAAGTTTTGTCACGTGGTTGAAAGCGATCAATTGAATTTGGTTCCACCAGACACACAAGTCCGTCTAATAGCAGGGAGCAGAAAATAAACCCAGGACCTCCGGATTTCATGTCTAGCGCCCAGGCTGCCTCCACGTTTACAACAAACTTTAATTTCGATTTGCGATCACCTGCACTTGCAAGGAGAAGCGTGTGGAGAAAATTAATTCTTTTGACTAGCCCACGCTACTAGACTGCGCTACCACAAATGTTTATTTTGTCGAGAGCAAAACATTTTACCTTTTAATTAGACTTTCTACAAGTCGAGTTCAGGCAGCGCTGAATAAAAGAGAGCGGACCTTTTGGTTTTAATTTTCACGGCTTTCGGGAGGAATTTTTTTGCAAAGCAGAAGAAATTTGCCACAATATTCTGGTAATAAACTGAAACGATAAGAATTTTGTCATCTGTCAACCGATGCTAATTTTCAGAAGTTAAAACTCATAGTTTGTTTAGGAACACTTTTGTTTCTTCTTGCTCAATACAAGTATGTATTTTGCACCACGTTTGACAAGTCGATAACTATATTAAAGGATTTTAAATAAACAAGCACGATCACCCTGATAATCCGCTTAAATTAAATACTAGAGGATAACCTCTTCGCAGCTGTTACATGGGTCTTACCGAACTACACCAAAGTAACAGCAGAATATGAAACACCGCCATTCTTTTTATTGAAAACCTTTTGTTAAAAAGATCTGTGACCGATGCTATTCTTGCTGTCTTTATTGTATGAAACCAAATACAACCAACTGACAGATCTATCAGTTTCAACCCACGTATTCAAGAAAACGGTCAAACAAATTGTTAACACCGGGCCTTTTATTTATAAAATAAAAGTCCTGTATTAACATCTACAAATCGCAAGCGGACGTCTTATTAGCGACATAACAGAGCTGAAAGCTGAAATTTTTTTCTCCAAAACCTCGTTAACTTCAAGGCAATCTTATTTTCAGGCCACCCAGGAACTATGGCGAACTTTACTGGACAGGGAAACTACACAAGCAAACTGAACCAA